>LPNX010260443.1:748601-765238 GCA_001517045.1 Pseudotsuga menziesii | reverse complement strand
CATCAGTTTTAAATATTTAAACAATCATATAAGCAAAATGCATAGTCAATTAGATTTTGTTCAATGTAAAGGGTTCAAGCATGTTGTTTATTTGGCTATTGCCTTTAAAAATTTAGAGTTTACCCTAAATGCTTTTAAACAATCATATCCGTAATGAGCAATAAGCAAAATGCATAAGCAATAAGCAAAATGCATAGTCAATTATATCTAGTTCAAAACTTCGATGTAAAGGGTTAAGCAGGTTGTTTATTTGGGCCCCATTCTAGAACAACCTATAGCAGGCCTATTCATGATCAGATACAACCAGAAGTTTGTCATCGAACTCTTGGAATATCTTCATCGGATCCATCCTTCAACATATACCAAGGAGTTGCTTTGTCTCATTGTCGATCCTGCTTAGTTGACTTGATTACGACTTGACAATCAGTGAGTGAAGCAAGTGGCATTGATGCCTTGCAATGGCTGCTAAGATTTTTTTGGCCTAGAGGTCGCTGTTACAATTTCACCACAAAACAGAGTCAGGAATGAATCCGGGATTGTAACATTATTCAATGATCAAAATTCCACACAAATTCTTTGTTTATCTAGATTTTTCTTTGTTGACTGCAAGACTATTGGGCTTATCCGCTTGAAACCAGGATAAACACTTCATCCAACTTCGTCCATCATCAAGGGAGAACTAGTAAAATGTTTACCGTTCCCAATATTTAGGGTGAACACTTCACCCATCATCAAGGGAGTTTTGGAGAAAGATAAAACCAGTTTGTTTCTCCTTGATTATGGTAATTGTTCACCCGTTATCAAGGAAGAAACTTAAACAAACTGTTTCTCTTTAAATATAAAACATTGATACACATTTCACCCAAACAAATGATCTTCAAATATAGATTTTCACCCAAACAAATGATCTTCAAATATAAATTTTACCTATTGCATATTCACTTGTGAATGCAACAACATTTTCATAGATAGCACACAGATATATGAAACAGGGTCACCCAACATAAAAATGTAAACACAAAAGGTCTCTAGCTCTTTACTATAAATAAGACAACACACAAAATGTCGGTTTCTACTGAAAATCATGAAAACAGTGTGCAAATGAAACATATTTTTGAAAAAAAAAGCAGATGAATGTAATGAACCCGACCAGAAATAAAAGCATGCACAAAAGGGTATCATTAACCCAACTAAGAGAGCCGAAGTGCAAGTTCAGCCATTCATGGAAAGCAATGTATGGACAGCATACATTTTCATAGTATATGATGATTCTACTTAGAGATTTGTGGCAAAATTAATTCTCACCTCCCGATTGTAAACCTGCGCGGGAAACCATAATTTGCCACTTTCCAAGTCTGAATACATACTCACAAAGCGTTCATTCAACTCTTCCAATACTGATTTGTCATTATGTCTTGAAAATGACCAAATACATGTCAGAGGAAGCATCCACAAGCATGATGGCATGTAGCTCCGATTCAGGATCCTTGCATTCTCCCCTTTCACCATCTGCTCCTAGGCAGTAAAAGCAGTCGGCCCAATAATTTTACCCCAGCGGTCATAGAACAGGGGCTCCCATATTTCATCGCTCCGACATTTCACTCTTAGATTTTTGCATGTTTGAGCTAATTGGCATAGAGACTGTGGGTCATATTGATAGTTGAAAAAGTTAACTTTGTGACAAAATTCACACGAGCACCTGGCATCCATCCACGAGCTCTCCTCTTGCATGACTCCCTCCTAGCATGCATGCAGTTCACTTGGTATCCACAAGAGCACCTGGCATCCATCCACGAGCACCTGTGGGAGGTAAAGATACACTATAAGAGACAACCTACCTCTGGCATTCAATTTTTCCACCCATTTCTTTCATCGATAGTTTGGAGTGGTGGTTGCTCAATGCCCCCTCCTCACTCCCCAACCTGAGCAGCCCTCTGGAGTGACGGATACACAGCCCACCCTTTTTCCCTTCTCTCTGCGCGAGCAATTCATAAGTGGAAGGTGATTTGCAGTTTTCTCATCACCATGAATACACAGCCCACACCATGAATACGCTTTTGTGAGGTGATTTGCAGTTTTCTCATCAATTTTGTGTAGTTACAATTTTGGGGTGTTGAAGATATGTTTGCCAGATCCAGCACTCATTCACAGAGGGTAGATGATGACGAAGAAGCTCTCAAATGGGCAGCTCTGGAGAAGCTGCCCACCTATGATAGGCTGAGGACCAGTATCATGTAAACTTTTGTACCGGATACTCAGACGAATATCGATGATAATAATAATAAGATGGTTCACACTGAAGTGGATGTTCGAAAGCTTGGAATGATGGAGAAGCAGGCTTTCATTGAACGTATCTTTAAGGTGGCAGAAGAATATAATGAGAAGTTCTTGACGAAGCTCAGGAATCATATAGACAGGTGAGTTTATGTGTTTTTGTATTTGACACCCATACTGAGTTTCCAATTTCAATTCCCAAGGTAGCAACAGCTCATATGGTGATTTGATTGAAAACTTTCATTGAAGCTTTTGCAATGCAGAGCTCACATAAATTATGTTTGGACATTGTTTGCAGTCCATCTCCTCCTGTTAACGACAATGACAAGTTTCTTGTAACTCTTGACAACTGTTTGGAGAGGAGGTATTCTGTGGTGAATGTTCAGTGTGAAGACAGGCCTAAGCTTCTCTTTGATATTGTTTGGACCTTGACGAATTTGGAGTATGTTGTATTTCATGCCACTATAGACTCTCAAGGCCCACACACTTTTCAGGTATGGCTCCAGCACCCACATGAAGGGACTTGATTGATTTTTCAGAGGGTCCTTTTTTTTCAAATCTTTCTTTCATTCTTTGATTTTGTTTAAATAGCTCTGCATAATTTAGATTTAGGTAGTTTTAGGTCACATTGCTCATGGGATTCACAATAATTTTAATTAGGTTAACGAGGAGTTACGATATTTATTTTTGTTTTTGTTTGCTTGGTGACACAGGAATACTACATCAGGCATGCTGATGGATGTCCTATGAATTCAGAAGCAGAGAGGCAGCGTGTTATTCAGTGCTTGGAGGCTACCATTAAAAGAAGAATATCAGAGGTATGAGTCCAATAAGCACATCAATAGTAGAAATCTATTAAAGTCCTAAAAGCTTTGGGTTCCCCATGCATTCAAATTTGTTCCTTCTTTAATTTTACATGTCGATGATGTTTTTATGAATCCAGGGCATGAGATTGGAACTTTGCACCAACGACCGTGTTGGGATTTTGTCGGACGTGACTTGCATATTTAGAGAAAATGGGATGTCAGTTACAAGAGCAGAGGTGTCAACGCGGGGTGATAAGGCAGTTGATGTGTTCTATGTGACTGATACAGCTAGAAACCCTGTTGATAACGAGACTATAGAAGTTGTTCGTCAAGAAATTGGACAAACAATCTTGCAAGTACACCCCTTGGATTGATGATGATGGGCTCTGTGCACCTAACCTGATCAAGGATCAACGACTTTCTCTGAGGCGTGACGGACGAACAAATATAAACCTTGTGCAGAGAAGTTTGCGTTTATTCAACACTTTGCAGGCAGTTGCTGGAAATGCAGGTAGCCACGAGGCAGCAGCAGCCTTCCTCATTGCCTTGTATGCTTCCTTCGTACAATTGTCGTATACCTCACGGTACCTCAATGTACGGTGTAATAAATACTTTGCAGGCAGTTGCTGGAAATGCAGGTTGCCGCGAGGCAGTAGCCGCCTTCCTCATTGCCTTATATGCTTCCTTCGTACAATTACCGTATTCCTCACGGTACCTCAATGTACGACGTAATAACCTGATGACTGAACGATGGAGATTATCCAAATCGTCGGACGAAAAAAATCTACAGATGAAAAAAAAAACGCATTAATTCGGGGAGTCGACTCCCACTTGTTGAACACCTTACGGCGTAACTAGCATCACCAAGAGAGGAATGACGAGAGAACCAATCACTGTAGGAATTTTGTAAAACTTTCACTCGTCATTTTTTATGGTTTTGATACAATATATAAATATTTTAAAGATTTTTTTGTTTTATTTGATGGAGAGATCAAAATTTAAACCCTATTTGACGGGCAAAATAGTTCATGAGGTGCATTTTTTCCAACCATGGGACCAATATATAAAAAGTGGGAAACAAGCATGATCATATCCAATAAGATTAGTCAAGAAATTTTGATATGAAAAAAAGATTCATAGAAACTAAAAAAAAATTAGGTGGGTAAAAGGTTTGAAAGATTAAAAATGCGAAAACACTAAACATTAAGATTATAGGTAGAAGATTTATTTATAGCTTGTATTGAAGGAACAAGTATTAAGCTACACTTATACAGGAAGGATTGGTTATAAAACTAGACAATGACTTGCAAAAAGATAAGCAATCAACTTTTTTTAGAGGAAAAAATACCAGTCTTTGTTATTCATAGGAATCAAAAGACATCATATACATATACATTTTTTGACTGAGAGAATATAGCATCCCAAAACAACACATAGACATAAGATAAAGCCATACTGACAACTGTCATCAAGAAGAAAAAGTCTGATCATAGCAGACTTTTCTCATCATCCTTGAATAAATCAGGTCAGAATATGCTGAGAAAGATCGAAGATGATCGTCAAACAGACATTCCTGAGCAAGACTTGTTGGCTGAAAGGTCTCATACATAACAGACAAAGATAATCAATCATATGCTGTAAGTCAAAAGCTGAAAGACAAGAGACTCAGCAACACTAAAAAAGTACCAATTGGCCATGATTTATGACCATTCCATCCAGAATTTTACAGAAAGTACCACATCCCATATCCAATTTTAGGGCATGTTTAGAGAGACCATCTGCCTGCGAGTTGTGCTCATGGAATATGGTTTGAAAATCACCGGAGGGGCCATTTGAAGCATATTTCTTATATCATCACACCAATGCATCGGTGCAGGAACATCAAGCGTAGAAAGTCTGTTGAGCCAAGATATAATAACCAAAGAGTCACCAAAAATCAAATGCATGGGAAGACCCATCATCAAGCTTACTCTAAGAACTGCCCAGAGAGCCAATAATTCTGCTCTAGTATTCATGCTGCAACCACATCCCATAGAGAAATTGAAGAAATGAGAATCATTTAGATAGATCACAAAACATGAACCACCTATATTCTCCGCAGCAGCTCCATCGAAAAATCCACAAGGAAAGGCCTTCAGAGGTTTTGTACCAATATTCCGAATTTTTTGGATTTTTATTGGAGCTGGGTATGACTTTAAGAAACCTTCAATCCTGGAGATAAGAGCAGAGAAAGCAGGTTTCCTATTTTCAAATATGCAGAGATTCCTAAGGATCCAGATACCCCAGAAGATAAATAGTGGAAGATATCTAAAAAGAGCAGATCGCGCAAAGGAGATAAACCAATGGGTTAGAAAATATGGGACAAAACTGTAGGTAGGATAGGAGAATCCAAACTTTCCCGCAAAATGTGTGTAAATACACATAGTGAAAGGGAAAACCAGAAAAAAGATGATGTATATCCTCTATATTCCTTTCCCACAGAACACAGCGGCTCGGGCCATTGAATCCTCTATTCTGAAGCTGATCCCAAGTTAAAATCCGACCTTTAGCCAATAGCCATGTAAAACATGCTATTTTCATAGGTATATTTTGATTCCACAGGAAATCCAAAATTGGTTCATGGATCTCTGAACAACTGTCAGAGAAAATACACTCATAACCTTTTGTAGCAGTTAATGGGCCCACATAATTATTATGTGACCAAAGAAGAGTATCGCAATGTTTAGTTAGACAGATTCTGCCAAACTCCAAACCCCTGACAAATTTATCCCACAGAGTTGTCCACTCACCACTAAGATCAAGCTCTTCAGCCGAGAACCAGTAGCCTGAAGCATAGGGAGTATGATTCTTAGCTTGGGCTGGGGAGCAAATCCCGTAATCTTTCGGATATTCTCTGAAGTCTCTCGGCAGAATAAAAGAGGAGCCCATACCAATCACAGGGTCCGCAACCAACCGAATAGCAGAGCCATTGCCAACATGCCAGAGAAGCCCCTTCCCAATCCACGGTAAGGTTGAGATAAAACCTCTCCAGATAATCAAGGCGTTACGAATTTTGAAACTTCTTTCCCTAAACCAAGAGTGCAAAGGCATGTTTTTCAGATATTTAGCAGAGATGAGGAGATGCCATATGCCATTGTTGTTCAAAGCAAGACAAAAACTTTTCATTCTCAAAGATAGACTAAAGCTGGGCAGATGCTTTATTCCCCAACCACCATGAGAAGTAGGACGCGCCAGAAGTTGCCAGTCAACAAGATGAAATTTTTTAATCTTTGAAGTAGAGCCCCATAGAAAAGAAAATATCAACTTTGTGAGCTTATCTAATATTGAGGATGGAATCGGAACCAGAGCCATCCAGTAAACAGGAAGACTCGACAGAACACATCGAATGAGGACTAAGCAACCACCAAGAGACAGGAGTCGATTTGTCCAATGGGAGATTCTCTTCTCAAATTTAGAAACAATCCAATACCAATCCTTAACTAGATAACCCGATGGCTTGAGGAAGTATCCAAGATAATCGAATCCCTTATTAAGATAATCAAATCTATAAGGGAGGAGACCAGTAATTCTGCGAAGAAGGGCCTCATCCAAATCATTATGAAGAAAACAAGATTTATTCATATTAATACACATACCGGAGGCTTCACAAAAAGTATCAAGGATTACTTTGAAGGCCATCCATTCCTCAAAAGTACCCAGACCAAATAAGATCACATCATCTACAAAAAGTAAATGAGTGAGAAAAAGTTGAGACGAAATCTTGATGCCTTTAATTTTACCATTCCTTTTGGCATCTTCGATCAAAAGACTAAGACCTTCAATAACCAGAATGAACAACAGGGGAGACAAAGGACAGCCTTGCCTGATTCCACGAGAGGTCAGAAAAAAGGAAGAAGGAGAACCATTTACGAGGACAGCAAAGTTGGCAGAAGAGATACAGCCCAAAATCCAATTTACCCCAACAAGAGGAACCTCGATTTGAATAAGAGTAAGACGGATAAAGGTCCAATTAACTCGATCAAAAGATTTAGATAAATCCAACTTAAGGATGAGAGCACATCTCTTGCGAGATTTGACAGTATGTAAAACTTCCTGCGTTATGGCTATAGGCTCAAGGATCTAGCGGTTCTTTAGAAATCCGAATCGCTGAGGAGAAATGGAAGCATCTAAGAAGGGCTTAAGTCTCAGGGCTGCAATTTTAGAGATCAACTTATAGCAAAGATTACAGAGAGAAATGGGACGAAAGTCAGCAAAGGAGACAGGCAGATCAACTTTAGGGATGAGATCTAAGAATGTGGAGTTAAGGGCGGGAGTCACTCTGCCCAAAATCCTAGAAGTTTCCACCATATTGACAAGGAGCGGACCCAGAAGATCAAGAAAAGTAAGGTAGAACTCAACAGGCCAGCCATCCGGGCCTGGCGCCTTATCTCTTTTAAACGTTTTAAGGGCCCTCTCAACTTCCATAATTGAGACAGAGCTAGTGAAGGCCTCGTTTTCCCCAGCACTGATATAGGATGGAAAAAGATGAATAACCTTAAGCTGGGCTGCCAGGTTTGTCAAGTGATCATCATCAAATATATTCTTGAAGTAACGAGTCCCAAGGGATTTGATACTATGATCATCCGAAACCCATGAACCCGTTTCATCTTGCAAACTCCAGATGGCATTATAATTTTTCCTAGCTGATGCCACCGCATGAAAATACTTAGTATTAGCATCCCCATTTAGAGCCCAAGTAACCCTGCTTTGGAGTCTTGCTGAGTATATCTCATGATCAAGCAACTTTTGAAGATCGGCTTTGAGGGAATTCAATCTCAGTTATTGTTCTTCATTTAAAATAGCAGATTGAGAAGCAAAAAGAAGAGAACTAATTTCCTCTTCCAAGAAAATAGACTTGTCCTTCATCTTTAGAGCTTCGACTTTAGTCCAAGATTTGACTTTTTCTTTTAGGACTCGAAGTTTAAAAGAGAGTTCATGCATAGCATCCATCAAGTTATCCGAACGAATAAGAGGCCATTCAGCTCGAACCATCTGGGTAAAATCCTCATTGTCTAACCATGATTGATTAAACTTAAATGGATAAGCACAAGAGCCTTGTTGATCCAGCCAATCAAATAAAACGGGGAAGTGATCAGAAATCCCACATCTATGAGCCCATACCCAATACCTGGGGAAAGAGCTAATAAGCTGATCTGATAACAAAAAACGATCAAGCCTTTTCGAGATACCATCTTCCCCTATCCTACCATTCCTCCAAGTAGGGCCTGCACAGGATGGGGCCACATCCACTAAATGATGATCAGAGAAAAGCTTGGAGAAAAAAGGTCCCAAGGGATCAACCTGCGCTTTAGAGCCCCAAATCTCTGAGGCCTTCAAGGTTAAGTTCAGATCGCCAGCCAGGATAAGAGTTGGCAGCGATAGAAGACCACCAGAAGCCACAGTACTCCAGAAAGAATCACGATTAAGGTAAGGGCCATAGCAATTAAGAATAGATAGCTTGAAGGAAGAGGCACGAATCGAAGCTTTAAGTAAGATACCAGTAGCCGTATGGAAGGCTTTACATTTGAGGAGTTTCGAATTCCATCCAGAGAGAATTCCCCCTGAAAGGCCTTTCGAGCTAAGGGCACAAAACTCCCATTCCGGACAGAGCTTGGAAAAGGCAAATAATGTTGGATAAGAACTGGTCATAGTCTCTTGGAGGAGAATGACATCAGGTGAGAGCGAAACAATCAGATGACGGAGGCTTTTTTGCTTGGCCAAGCACCCTAAACCACGGACATTCAGGGTGAGAATATGCATTAGGACTCAATCAACTGTGGGGTCGAAGTTCTAAGGACCCTTTGTGGTGGAGAGGAGGGCTTACGTGCTGCAACTTTAAGTCTTGTGGATAAAGGAGTATAAGGGGCCGAGACGAGGTCCACAGCATCAAGTGGAGATTTATTTTTCTTCTCCCTCCTTATAGTAACATTCTCAAATCGTATGGAGTCGAGAGGAAGAACCGAGGGGGAAAGTGGCGACTTATATGAAAACATACTCAGAGACTTTTGTAAAGAAGGAGATGTTACAGGGCTCTGAGGAGGAGAACCCGAGGGCGAAGGACCGATGGTGACAAGCGGAGGGAAGTTTGCATCAGTGAAAAGAGGAGGGGGGGAATCACTAACCAGAGGAATAGTTTGTAAAGAAGAAGAAAGCAAAGTAACTGCGAGATTAGCTGCATCAGAATCCCGAGAAGGAGAGTCCTGTAGAGCCACTAGAGTTGAAGGAGGATGGGAAATAGGATGAGTAAGAGTAACTAAGGTCGAAGGGGGAGGCTTAGTAATTGGGACATCGCAGCCAAGCAAAGGAGAACAGGAACAAGGAGAAGAAATAACCAGAGGTTGAGGAGTGGCAGGGGACTTAGGGAAATCGCGACTAACAACCACAGAGTCCAAAATAGCTAATTCAAGGTCCAAAGCATCATCAAATAGGGAACATGCATTACTAAGAAGACCAATAGATGGGGCTAGAGGAACTGATGTCAAACAAACCTGAGAGTTCCCACGTAATGGAGAGGAGGTTGGAGGAGTCGCAGAAGGAGATCGATGATCCGGGGAAGCTGAACCATTCCGAAAAGATGGGCAGGCACGTCGTAGATGGCCCGTTTCCCGGCAACAACTGCATCTGAAAGGGATGCCTTGATAATCCAGACGTTGTATGAACAGTCGTTCCCCACAGAGAAGCTCAATTTCAGCTGGTATCCCTTTTGAAATGTCCATCTCGACTAAGATTTTAGCCATCCTCTTATCAAAAGAATTCATAAAATCATCATCAAGCACCATAAAGTGGCTAATTGTGTTCCCGACTCCCTCCAATAAAGAACGGTTCCAGAGCGGGAATGGAAGCCCTGGTAGCAGAGCCCACAAATGCCGTTTCTGAACTCTTTCACACGCAGGATCAAAATTAACATGCCAGCGATCTAATACCAGAGATCCTTTACCCACCCTCCATAGGCGATTTAATACCTTTGTAGCATGAGCGTCTTCTAAAAAGACAAATACTATCCAACCCCGAACCAGAAGGCTGATAGCTGGAACGTAGGACAAGAAGGGCTTCCAATGTTCAGTGGCCCAAGCAAACCAGTCCTTTTTGTCCATCAAAACGTATTCCAATCTGCCTATAAGCGCACGAGAACACAACGCTTCCACTCTGTCCAAATAGATATCATGACCCACTACAAATCGCAGTCTCCCATCCAAGATTTGATGGGCCTTAGCCTTCCTACGACGTCGAAAGCGCGCAGGAGCGGGGTCAGCCGATGGGTCGGGAGACCCATCATGGGTCACCAGCATATAGTCTGAAAGGAGATTCTCAAGAATGACTCACCAGTCAACCAAACCAATGAGACCAGAGAAAGAGACAGGAGTAAACCGCAAGCTTCACAGTTAATCTGAAAACAACCCTAGTTAGGGTAGAAACAAAGGGAGAATCAGAGAGAATCAGACCCTAATCAAACCCAACAATCAAGAAAGTGACAGCCTCCTCCGGACAGAGAATCAGCGCGGATAGAGACAGGAAAAAACCACAAATGCCACACAAAAAACCCGAGACAATAGGTTTAAAAAGAATCAGACCCTAATCATACCACAAACCCAGAAGACGACAACCATCTACTGACAGAGAACGGCGAGGACGTGGGGGTCAACGAAATGCCAACGAGGCCAAGAAAGAGTCAGGAATAAACCGCATGTGCTACAGAGAAACCCCGAAGACAGCAGGGTTAAGGTGAATCATACCCTAATCATACCCACGAGTCATGAAAAAGATAGCCACCTTCGGACAGAGAACGACGTGGACAAGGACAGGCAAACCCCCAAAAAACTGGAGAAATAGAATCTTCTAGAGACTTATAGCTAAGCAATCAACTTGAAATAGGAAGGGAGCGGCATTATGGCATTTCATAATCAAGGTACATCTAAAACCTGCACCATATTATTTCAAAACAAAAGAGGAAACATAGCCCCAAAGCTTATAGCTAATAATCACATTTTTATATAATTATTAAAAAAAAGACCTTTATAACTACTTCATTCAAACAACTGTATATTGATAAATGGAACACTGCAATTAATACCACAACAAAATGGAACACTGCAATTTCTCAAAAGATAGAGAATAGTCAAAATCACAATGTATAACAAGTTTAATGAACTTAACACTTTTACAAAATATGAGATATCATAGCATATACAAGACATGTCTCTTTGCTTTTCAAAAAAAGAGTTATGCCAGTTGGGCTTTACAATTAATATCACATTACAATTTGGCATGGGATGTCATAGCATATTTTAGACATGTCTCTTTGCTTTTCAAATAGAGAGCAGTGCCAACTGGCCTTTACAATGAACATCACATCACAGTTTGGCATGGCATGGCAGAAAGTAATCTCATAAAAAACAAGACTCCAATGTGTTGTTATAATTGATGTTGTAACAACTATAAAAAGGAAAAAAATGTTTGATACGAATCAAAGTACAAAATGAGCAATAATAATCTCATGTAGGATTTAGTAAAAAGATGGTGTTGCAAACATTTCATGCCAGCATAGGGAGTTCAGGTACGTGAACATTGTCTCCTCGTCCTCTGAAATGGCACTGACCCTTTCCCTTTTCCAGATTGTAAACTTGTTTTTGAATCCTCTGCTTTGAGAAATTCTTGCATCTGACTTGCAGATAGATGTGCATAGTTGATTGGAGCAACTGCACATGAAACACATAATGATCAGATCAAACACATTTGACAAAGGACATTTCAAATCTGAATATAACAATCATGGTCTTTAATAAGGTTAACATCTTAACCTGAAGATATTGTGGTTGTTCTTTGATACCTGCAGAGAAAACAATCCTATTAGAATTGCAATCAAACATCAAAAGATGAAATGCAATACGAAATGCTTTAACATAGTTTGTTCTTGGAATTAAATAATTTGATTTTACAAAAAAACGAGTAATTACTTTCATAATAAAAAAATGAGTTAATATAAACCTAATAACAGAGACAGATCTATGCATATACAAGCTCAATATATGCATGTTATTGAATGAAAATTATGAAACATGCTTCCACAAAATGAATAAAAAACAAATTGCTATAACTGAACTCGAATAAATGTATGCATCTACAAAAAAGTACCATGAACTAAATAACATATATTCTTTAGTGTTCATAAATTAAATTAAATTTGGCAAATGCTAGCTACTTATTCAAAATGTGTTGTAGTAGTGAATCTTCAATATCAAGGATTTGCAACCTCTTTGTATGAATAGCGCTCAGGACATCATCATCTTCATTATATTCACTAAGATTGATCTTGATGCTCCACATGGGTATTACCTACTCATTTTGGCAAAAATGATTGTATGACTTTTCTATTCTTGGAAAATGATGATCAATTAAAGATTTGAACAAAACATTACACATAAAATTCCAATTGTGACTTCCAGATAATATGTACAAATGATTGTATGGCTTTTCTATTCTTGGAAAATGATGATCAATTAAAGATTTGAACAAAACATTACACACAAACTTCCAATTGTGACTTACAGATAATATGTAAAAATGATTGTATGACTTTTCTATGCTTGGAAAATGATGATCAATTAAAGATTTGAATAAAAAATTACACACAAACTTCCAATTGTGACTTACAGATAATATGTAAAAATGATTGTATAACTTTTCTATTCTTGGAAAATGATGATCAATTAAAGATTTGAACAAAACATTACACACAAACTTCCAATTGTGACTTACAGATAATCATGTCAAGTTGAAACGTATAAAGCAATCAAAATTTTATCTCTTAGACTGAGATAAAAAAAATATGCAAATTTCCCTTGATGTCAATGTATTATTTTTCAATGTCGTTGACAGATAGAAATTAGTCCTTGCTAAATTGGATAGATTTTCTGCAATAGAAGTGTGATAATGCTATAAGAAAGTAACAATGAAATAGGCGCTTATTATGAAGTACCTAAAAGGGGTGTATTCTTCAAAATGTTTGCAACAATAGAAACAATTGGAAAATCTGCTGAGTGATACCAAAACTTAACATGCTACAAAAATGCATATTGAAATTGTTAGACCACATATCAAAAGGTTTGAGCAAAAGATAAATATATCATTTCCCTTCCCAATAAACTAAATGTGTTTGTGGGAAAAAAAATTGTTTATTTTAAACGCCAAAAAAACATGAAAGAAGAGACCAATATCATCACTATGTTTAGAATTGCTTGAATTGCAACTCCATATTCTCTTCTTAGATACGTCTCCAAACATCTTCTTAGATCTTACAAGCTTCTATTACTAAACCTTGAAAAAATATAGGGTTTCAAGGGGTCGACTAGGGTTTAAAGGAAAACAACTAAAGGTTGGGAGAGCAAATCTAAATCGATATAAGCTACAAATTCATGTGAGAATTCTGAAAGATTCTCATATTATATAGAGAATTCTTAACATCAAGTTTCATCCTTTTGAGGGGTACAAACTTTTCTACATTATCCTTTTTTTAACGCCACTGTTAGCCAGAACTTCTATCTTGGCACTCTTTGCTATGTCATATTTTGGTTCTTGGACATCTGTCACTGACTCTATTTTTGTGTTAGAAAGAGCTAACTTTTTGGGTTTGTTCTTTAATGCATTCTTTTGATTCTTGGTTAAACCCATAGTACTAAAGCTCACCATTGCCTTTAGGGCTACAAAAATTAATGGCTTCTTTATGAATGCAGAATTAGATGGGAGGTTTGTTTCCTTTAAAGTTGCAAAACTCAATGGCTTCTTTCTGAATGCGGAATTAAACGACAGTTGGATTTTGTTATCCTTTTGAGGAGGAAGTATCAAAGGTTTGTCATTTTTCCGAGGGTCCTTTGAAGAGTCAACGGTGGATACAAAAATAACATTTTATGGTTTCAAATTAGTATAACTGATAAAATGTTGACGATGCAAATAGTCCAATCCTATCAAGGTATAATAACAAATATTCTTAACCATTTTCATAGGCATGCCCTTGTAATCATAATATTTAATCAGAGAAAGCAAATTGTCACCCAAATACTCATATACCAAACAAACATGTTGTCCATTGGGTCCACTATGTTTGAAATGACCAAGTAACGTGACAATATAGTTTATGTCCTTGGGTTCCCCATGACAAATTTGGTTTAGAATTGAAATTTCATCTAGTGTCTTCCCTGTGTAATTCGATGCACTTCTTTGAACCTTGAGTGCAACATATTTCTACATTTTTCAAAACAAATTAAAGATAGTGTCAAACATAGAGATTACTCAAACAAATATTAAAAGAAATGCTTAAGGCACCAAGAACATCAAATTATTTGTACCATCATTAAAAAAAAATGCTGACTAAGAAAATCAAGTTATTTGAACTATCAAGTTCTATGCACCATCAAATTAATCTTCACAACATATCAAGTCCAATATGGAAGAGACCATTCAATGATTCCAAGGACCTAACCACCACATTAGCTTTTTAAAAGGAAATTTGGACTATGACTGGATAGTGTGCCATTCAAAAGTGTTATGCACCAACGATAGATCTTGAGTAAGTAACCATTCACTAGGATCAAAACCAATGTCACATATTCCTTAAAATATACTTATTAGTCTCATGGACCATGCATAACACCATTAACAATAACACATACCGTGATAAAGAAATATTTGGCTTATGAATGTTTTATGACGGTCATTCTAAGGTTTTTTGCACCAAGCATTGGCTTCAAGAACTTAACAATTATATAGGGACATTGAAACCAAGGTCTTAGGCATGAATATACAACATGATATACAAGCGGTCCCATATGCCAACGACCATGAAGGACTTGGACGAGTTGTGTGGTTTTGCCGGCTCGAGGGTAATCCAACAGGCCTGTGAATGAGTCAAGCATTCAGAATATCTAGAAGAATACTCAACATAGATTTATTTACAATGTAATAGTATAAGGACTATTAATTCAGAATATGAAGACCTCTTCTAGGTCTAATCAAACATTGAGCTTAGACTTGAATAGAGAGTAGGATGCTCCTGCATCAGACTCCCCAGGAAAAAAGAAATATGGCCTCTTGGTCATAACCTTCCATCTTCAATATGCCAGGATCCCAAACTTTGTGTTGTAGCTGATCATCCATCTCATCATGTTGTTTTGTCTTTGTCATCCTCAGTTCTCCTGGTTTCCATACTTTCTGTTGCAATGCTCCACTAACTTTGCTTCTGCAATCTTCTTTTGTCATCAGTCTTCTATTGTTGTTTTGTCTATTTGCTCCGATGATGTAAATATTCATTCTTTCCTCATTCTTTCTCTGAGACACTTTCACCATCAACATCCTTAATTCTTCAATCTCCATCTCCAGCCTATCCTTTGGCTGGTACACCTGCTTACCCTGCTTGCCTTTTGTCTTTTTGTTGCTGGCCACTACTTGCAACATCCTCATGTCTTCAGGATTTCTCCTTTCATCTACAATCATACCCCATCTATAAGGTATTCCAAGATGCTCCACAAAATTATGTTGGTCTGTGATTTCCCTTGACTGCTGTAACAAAATCATATCATTATAAGACAATTCAATGCCTTGAATTCCCATTTTCTCCTCTTCAGTGTTGCCACTAAACATTTCAATGCTTGCATACATTAAGCAACCATCTTTGTCAATCCTTGGATTGAATAACCAATCTTCTAGCATTTTTAATTCTTCATCATACTCTCTGAGGTTAGAAAGATTATGTTTATCTTCAGTAGCCAACTTTGCCACAACAAGTTCTCCTAGGTACTGATCACCCTTTTGAGACAATATAATCTTTTCCTGTGTCATGACAGATTTATTCCTCTGTCTTCCAACATCATTATCAAATATGCAAGTGTTCTCCTTTGGTTATCTCCACAAGACCATGTCGTCTCATCCTTCAATATCAGAACAAAATTCTGGCTTTGGTCCATGTCAAGGATACATGGATACTCTCCTTCTTCTTCCTTTACCTTTGGGACAACCTCACAAGGTTCATCACATGTTACCCCCACAAATATAAACAATTCATTAATTTCAAAAATATTGAGATTTTCATCACCCATTGACTCTCTTATCAACAAATTATTTTGCTGATCTTAACTCTCCCAAGAGTTCATGAGGCTTTCAACAAAGTTACTATAAGGAATAAGTATCATCTACCTATAATTGATGACTTGTTTGAACAATAAAGAGGAGAAAATACCTTCTTAGAGATAGATTTGAGATCAATTTACCACCAAACAAGGATAAAAGAAGAATACATCAATAAAACAACTTTTAGAACCAAAAATGGACATTATGAATTTGTAGTGGTGCCATTTGGTATGACAAATGTGCCAATTGCATTTATGTGATTGATGAATGGAATCTTCATGTAATATTTAGATAAGTTTGTCACTGTATTTCTTGATGAAATTTTTATCTACCCAAAATTAGAAGAGTACCATGAAGATGTAAATTTGAGCATATAGATCTGTAGACAAATACACAAGT
>LPNX010260443.1:702688-748096 GCA_001517045.1 Pseudotsuga menziesii | reverse complement strand
AATGTGAGAACTCATATGCTCTTGAAGCATGATTCGCAATACCCTTTGCTATGATGCTCCCAGTAGAGATATCTGCGATCTCCACTGAGTCAGGACCAAAGATCACTTGCTTTGGAGATCCAGTATGGGTCATCTGATAGATAGATAACAGGTTTGAAGCTAGGGAGGGAACAAACAACACATCTTTGAACCTTCCATGTTCAAGTTGGATAGAGCACTTCCCGTTGGTTTGGATTTTACTGTTATTGCCCATCTGAATACTAGGACCATCAAAGGACTGAAAAGAAGAGAATGATTCTATGGATGCAGCCATATGGTTGGAAGCTCCAGAATCAATGAGGAAGGCAGGTGTTGATGTGCAGCAAGCTTTCAGTGCATGTCCTTTCCTTGGGTATTCTTCTTCTTCTTCTTCAGAGTCTTCCTTCCTTGCACTAGCAGGTACAGAAATGTTGTGCCTTTTCAAAAGAAGTGCCATTTCATCAAGTTCTCTTCTCATACAGGAGCTTTCTGAATGGAAGCCCCTTCCACAGTAAGGGCAGAGGACCTTGCCTTTTCCATTCTTCTTGCTTCTCTTCAAACTTGAAGGTTCTTTTGACTGTTCAGACTCATCTCTTTGCTTCCCTCTATCATTCGCTACCTTATCTCCTCTTGCAACAAGAGCTAGATCTTTGGGAGATCGAATGATCCCCATTTGGATCAATTTATCATTCTCAGAAATAAGAGATTGAATGAAAGCATTAAGAGTGGGCATCTTTCAATTTGGAGTAGTGAGCCTTACTGTTTGGAAGGTGGATACAAAGACTGAGTAGTCTGAATTGAGCTTTGTGAGAATAGCAAGAATGAGCTGATCTTCATCCTTCTTCACTTCGCATTGCTTCAATTGATATATCAGGTTCTTGAACTTTGAGAAGAATTCATTTAGAGATTCGAAATCTGATGGATTGAGAGTAATCAGATCATTTTCTAGCTGATGGATCCTCATCTCATCATGCTTATCAAACAAGGAAGCAAGCTTGTCCCAAACCTCCTTGGGAGTGTCCAAGTCTTGGATGTGAAATTGAAGATCCCTAGAGACTGAGAATTGCATGAGTCCAATGGCTTCATCAAGCCTGTTCATGTACTTAGCTTTGTCTTTATCTGATTCTGGCTCTTCCTCTGTTTCTTCTACGAGTCTGAAGAGATGCTTGGTGCGGAGCAATACTTTCATGTCTTCCTTCTACTGGTGATAGTTGAAGGGAGTGAGAGGCTCTATTTGATGAGCCATTTCGAAGTAATAGGAAGAACTGAGCTGTTGTAGCGAATGCAATGAGAAGTAGAGGCTGCTTGTAGCGAATGCTGTAAGAAAACTTGATAACCTATCACACAATTAAACAAACAAAATGATCCGGTTGGAGATCTGAGGAGGAGAGGAGTCTTGTCCACCGAGGCTCTGATACCATGTAAATTTGAGCATATAGATCTGTAGACAAATACACAACTCACAAAGAATATCTCACAATCACAAAGAAGATCTCACAATTTACTCAGCAATTGAAGAATGAAACAGTGCAAAAGGCTTGCAGCCGTGAATGCTTTCATTAATCAAAAAAGTAATTCAGATGATAATTACAATAATGTAAAATGGCTTTAATAGCCATAAGCAATTCGAATCCACATGAGGAAGTTCAAATTGATTAGACTCTACTTGACTGTAGGTAACCAAGACTTTGTCTAAATCACTATCGGAGGACCCAGTAGTTAACTGTCTTTGTCTAAATCATGATCGGAGTTCATAGGAGCTTTAAAACACAACCAAGTGTTACATTTAGTGTTGACTAATGGTTAACTGACTGTGGTAGGTGAGAAAAGCGCCCCACATGTGTGCAATCAATTAAACCTAGCGCTAATTGAATGTAGAGGGATAGAACTGAATGACTTGGCTTGACTAGTCATCAACTGAAGTGAACTGACCTTGGTTGGTTTCGGCACTCCCAGTTGCTTCCTAAATTGTAGGGATTGATCTAGGAGACTCCTAAACTTATGCAATCAAGTGCAATAAGTGGCAGTGAGCCTCAATTAGTGTTCCCCACACTTTGGTAACTAAAACATGTGCCCCAATTAGGTCAAGTTTACCCAATGGTGCTAATGACTATAAATAGTCTGGATGGACTCATGATTTAGACATATGACCAAATTTGGACAAGGGAGGATTAATAATCCTAACAAAAGATCACTTGAGGTTAGAACTACAAGTACCAAGAGAATGTCAATTGTGTGCAAAGTTCAACAAATGTTCATTTTATAAAAGGCAAACTCAATACTTGGGACATATCATTTATGATGAAGAAATATAAGTAAATCCAAGGAATATTGAATCTATTGTGGGATGCCATATGCTCAAGAATGTTTCAGAAGTAATGTCATTCATGGGACTTGTTGGATACTATAGGAGGTTCATATAAGGATTCTCCAAAATTGCACATCCAATCACTTCATTGCAAAAGAAAGGAGTTGAATTTGAAGGGACAATGTACTATGAGGATGTAGTGTGAGGAACGTTTTCAACAGTTGAAGCAATTGCTCACTACTACATCCATTCTTAATATTGTTGATCCAAATGAAGATTTTGTGGTGTGTACAAATCCTTGCAAAGAGGGAAAAGGTGGAATTGTTACTCGATATGGATGTGTGGTTTGTTATGAATCTAGAAAGCTTAAGGAGCATGAGAATAAAAAATGTCACATATGATTTAGAACTTGTTACCATTGCACATGCATTAAAGATGCATATATACTACCTCATGGGTAGAAAGTTTGAATTAAGAATATATCATAGTGGATTGAAGTATATAATTGAACAATTGACTTTGAATGTGAGGTAGAAAAGATGACTGGAATTTCTTTGTGAATTGGATTTTGATATCAAACATATTAAGGGAAAAAAGAACAAGGTTATTGATGCACTTCACAAAAGGATAAATGTAATGCATGCTACAACCATAAGCATGTGTAAGTTAGACTCAAGAAACAAAATTCTTGAAATTGTTATCTCATATGAGCATTATATAAAGGTCAAAGAAGGATTACAACAAGTAAATGTACAACATAAATTTGAAGGGTACAAGTTAGAAGTTGACATAATACTTGTGCATAACAATAGAGTTTATGTTCCTAGTTATGGTGAATCAAGGAAACGTGTAATGAACCATATGCACAACATTCCATATCCTGGACATTAGGGATATTAAAAGACTATTGTGGTGATAAGAAGTTAATACTTTTGTCCATAAACGAAAAAAATGCATTGATGAGTATATAGTTAGGTGTATGTAATGTCAAAGGGTAAATGTCAAGTACAAACACCTAGCAAGATTGCTACAACCATTACCAATACTAGATTGGAAATGGGAAGTGGTGACATTTGATTTCATCACTAAGCTATTAAGGATAGCAAGGTGACATGATTCAATCATCCTTAGTGGTGGAAAAGTTCACAATATTTGCTCACTTTATTCCAATAAAGTCAGCTTGTAAGGAAACTAATTTAGCAAATATTTACATGAAAACAATTGCTAGGTTGCATGGTATACTTGAAGCAATTGTTTTAGTTATAGATCCAAAGTTACTTAAAACTTTTGGAAAGGGTCAATCAAGGATTTGGAATGAATTTAAATTTAATTACATGTAATCCATAGACAGATGGACAGACTTAGAGAGTGAATCGGGTAAATGAAGATATGTTAGGAATATATGTGGTGGACAAGCTTTCCAAGTGGGGAGAATTTTTGAATTTAGTAGAGTTTGCATATAATAATGGATATCATGGTTCTTTGAAGATGAGTCCATTTTAAGATTTGTATGGTAGAAAGTGCAATACTCCAATCAGTTGATACAATCCAACAGATGAAGTCATAGCTGGGCTATAATTACTAAAGGAAATGAAAGAGAAAATGGTCAAGATCAAGCAAAATATAAACTCGAAATGGGATAGGAAAACAAGTTATGCCGACAATGGCGAAATATCAAGAGAGTCTATGGTTGGGGAGCATGTGTATTTAAAAGCTATACCAAATATGAGTTCCTTCAAATTGGAAAACTACTCTAAGTTAGTAGCTAGATATTGTGGGAAATTTGATTCCTTGTTAGGATAGGGAATGTTGCATATAAACTTGCATTGTATGCTTGTAGAAAAGTTGATAACATGTTTTATGTATTAGTATTGAGAAAAATGTGTACTTGACCCTAACAATGTCATTGTTTGGGTTTTGTATCAGGTGGAATCAAAAGGAGATTTGCAGGTAACACCAACATGCATCATGGATGGGAAAGTCATGTTGCTCAAGAACTGAGCAACAAGGTAGGTAAAGGTACAATGGACCCATTACAACCTTGATGAAGTGACATGGGATATGGGGGATTCCATGTGGTTGGAGGCATATCCACCTTTATTTTGAAATGTTGATGAACTTTTGTATATAATGTTGAAATGCACCAATGAAAATGCATAAATTAAGGGGGAGAGGAATGTAATACCCCATTTTCCACCCTAGAATTAAATATGTATGTAATGATCAAGTGGGAAGAAGCCAAATTAAATGGTATAGGATGACCAAGTATTTTGTAATGATGTGCACTTACTAATAATATAAAATCCCTGACAACTACAAATGTAGAAGGACGAAAAAGAGATGGGTGAATATGACTCCATAAATGGGGAAAGGCGAAAGGGGGTTGAGGGGAGATGACTCTAGTTAGTATTAACCTAATCCCTTGGATTTACTTGTTAACCTTGGTTCAGAATTTAATCCAAGGACCATAAACCCAGGTTTATGGGGGGTGATTTATTTAATCATTACTTTATTATTCTAAGTTTGGATTAAAGGGGTGAAAAATGAACTCCTCTTGAGGAGCCACATGGCAAGTTGGAAACATTCATATAAAATGCGGTGAACTGAGTTAGAGAGGCATTTATTTTCCTTCATCATTCTTCTAATCATTCTCAAGGTTTGGGTTGCTGGTACATTATAGACAGAGGAAACTTAAGTTTCCATACTTGCTTATGCAAAATAGCTAGGGGGGATAGGTGTTCATGTTTGTTATGCCCATATGAAAGGAACCTAGGGTATTTCTAAGAATCCTTGAATTCCCAACAGTGAAATTCCCTATCCATCCTATGTTGGAGAACTGGGAAGGAATTGGGATAGCCTAAGGGACTACATATAGAGACAAGGATCCTATTCTTGGTGTTGACTAATATAAGCGGGGTGAGTGTTGGCTTAATGGGATAGTTGAAGAGGGGGTTTTGGCTTCAGAGAGTATTGGGTTGTGGACTGAGTAGAAAGCTTGGGAACTTCACCGTAGTGGAATGATAGCCTTGGCTCTGTGGTGGCCTCTTAATAAAAATATTAAGTGTGATAGAGTGCTTGAGGCTAGGAGGAACGTCCTTCATTTGCATCCAGTGGGAGGACTATTCCATAAACACAAGTGTTGAATCTGTCTTTGAATTTTGTGCTTATAATTATATTATCGAATGCCATTTATTTCATGTTTTATTACACAAATGATTATTTTCCAGTTTTATCAATTCTATGTGTATGGAATTAATGATCATAGATATGGATATATGCATAGTACAACTCATGTTTGGCATTGTAGTAAATTAGTTAAGGATACTGTAACATGATTCCATTGTTATTATACAAGGTTAGGTATTAAAAATGAATATTGGTAACATAAAGGAAAAATGCAGAGCTCAAATGAAGGTGCTACACAACCTTGAGGATGAAAAAAGGTCAATGGGTACATGAAAATCATGCCTTGTGAGCCCTCTTGGCTTGTGGGTTGTGTGTGTGGGTGTGACACACACACACACACACACACACACACACGTGTGTGCACGTGCGTTATTCTTGTAGTAGCATATCCTTCTCATAGGATTTTATTCCACATTAATATTCTCTCTATTGTACTTTAAGCACTCCCTTTATTTGGTTTTATCCATTTGGTTAATGTCACTTTTCACCTATGATGTTTTAGGTTCTTTACTTATTGCTTGTTGAATGGCATCCTCATGCATAGAGAGACAAAGAAAAAATAGGCAAAGACAACTCCAAAACTTGATTATTCAATAACATTGTTATTGATATGTGCATTGGTACGATTATGGATTGTCACAAACTCTTATCATCTTCTAATGTGACCAAGAGAGTACAAATTGTAGTATATGTTACATTTACCCCTTTGGATGACACTTGTTCCTTGTTGTGCTCAATACAACTATGACTCGTGCCTAATCTTAAACACGTTGTGAGTCTGTATCTTACATAGCATTCATGTGGCATCTTTGACATATCATCATGTCAGCTCAACTCTGGATTTGTTGGCATCATTAACATGATCTCACAATTGACTTGGTTAGCACACTCACTATCTCCATTTATGAATGTTGACTAGCTCCATTATAGTGCCACTAGTAACTAATTATTTTCTTGAAATTGCAAGAGTTGGTTATCATACAGGTCAAATTGTGTATTGTCTCATTTGTGGAAAATCTCATATGTTTACTTGCATGAATATGTAAACCTCTTATTGTGAATCAAAATGTAATATTGATAGTGATCAATTCACAAGATCAAGCCATATCAAAATTGTCTTCATTATTTAAAGCCATACTGATTTCTTACATCGCTTTCACTCTTATAGTTCTCTATAGCTCATTCATTTGTATTGGAAATGGGTGTATCTTTAATCCAATATGTGATGATATATGTTATATGCTTTTAGTTTTGGTGTCTCTAAGTGATTTATTCATGTTCCAAACTTAATTTGCTTAAGCAACAATGCATCATTCATTCTTGATAAACTGTTTTTGCAATACCAATTGCTCTTGAGGGTTTATTTCATATTCACAAAAATTCACCACCTATCATGAAAACTTGATTTAATGCTTAGCATGACATAAACCATAAGCTCCATCAATCTTCTTACATATTGAAAATATTACATGGATGGGTTTCTCAATCCCGCCTTTGGTCTTAGTCAACTTTTCCACTACATCTTACACCTATTTGTATGTCATTAATATAGGATAGTGAAACAATGAGCTCATTTTGTTTGTGTGTAGGAAACAATGCATTAATAGTGCCTCTCTCATTAGTTACATGACTCAAAATTGCAAGGAACTAATTCCTTAATTCAAGAAGACTAGAAGTTGTATGTCCGAAAACATTGACAACAATATTGTTTTTTGGATCAATCTTATAAGTTGTATAGAAGGTTGAACCAAACAAACTTCCAAGCTCCTTGAAGTCAACCTTTACATTATGGGTACGAAAAAATTCTCTAACTATCCATGTGGGATACAATATCAGACTTTTGTAAGTAGAAAAAATAATAAACCTCCATAATGAGAAAAGTTCTCATAATTAATTAAAATAGAACAATACTAGAATTTCAAATTAAAGATCCTTCCCTCGCCTATTGTTAATTTAGGGAACCTTTCTCCAACCAAAAAAATCCTTAGAAATATGGTCTACCATAACATTGAATTCTTTGTAGA
This sequence comes from Pseudotsuga menziesii, assembly GCA_001517045.1. NCBI lineage: Eukaryota > Viridiplantae > Streptophyta > Pinopsida > Pinales > Pinaceae > Pseudotsuga > Pseudotsuga menziesii. Next base: position 740,560 of record LPNX010260443.1, on the reverse strand, counting down.
CATGGACAAAGGAAATGGGTTCAAAAGACTCTTAGAATCCCACAATAATTGACTCATAAGAGGCTCAAGCAATAGGTTGTTAAATCTACATTTATGATTTACCCAATCCCAGAAAGGTATAGGACCGAGGTTTTGGTCTTTCCTCATCTTGAGCATGACATGTTTATGACACGTTTATGATATGAGCCTCCGAACGCCAGGATTTTGGAAGAAGGGTTCACTCCCAGAAGGAGAAAGGAGTCTTGGAACAAAAACCTATCCAGCCTGGCAACTACATGCCCTGGACCCAATCTCTTGTTATTCCAGGTGTATTTCCATTTGGCTAGAATGACGTCTGATAGACCCCAATCCAGAATTATATTGTCAACTTTCTCCCTTATAGGATCTCTGACCACCAAACTTCCTCTTTTTTCAGCTTGGTCTAAGATGATATTTAGATCTCTGGCTAGGATGACATTGCCCGACAGGTTACTCCTTTCATCTTGAAGTAGATTCCAATATATATGGTTTTTAGCATAAGCAGCAGGCACATAAATGTTAAAGAGTCTTACTTGGATATTAGATTCTTTCTGCAGCAATGTAGTTAGAATCCAGTGAGGGATATGCTTGATATCAACTTGTTCATATTTCTGATCGTCCCAGAGCGTTCCTACTCCTCCGAAGGATCCCCTTGAGCTGATTGCATTTCTTCCTCCTTTCTTCCAAAAGCTTGCACTAACCTGGAGAAATGTATCTTTCTCCATCTTGGTTTCCTGGATTAGTAAGATGTCTAGTTGGGCTAGTCTTATCAAATATTTCATAGCTTCTTCCTTGAATTTGCTTCCCATGCCTCTTCAGTTCCAGGTGAGGACCTTCATTACTTACTTTTAGTGGACGAGGGCATCCACTTCTGGAATTACCCTTGATGTCAAGTGTTTCTGGTATTTCGAAGAAGTTTTTCCAAAGTTAACTGAGAGCCTTGTAATTTATCTTTGTAGGTGGCTTGCTCCCGCACTTCCTTGGTTGATTTTATTCCTCTTGCCTTCTTCTTACTTGGAGTAGCCAACTTGATTTCCCCTTCCTCTTCTTCCTCTTCCTCAATATCAGATTCCTCCTCTAACTTTTCTTGGTTTCCCCCTTCTTTTACAACCTCTACTCCTGAATCTGACTGGACCAGAGAGGCATTGTCTTTCTCAGACTAATCTGATAAGAGAATTTCTTTTTCTAGTTCCTTATTCTCCCCATTGTAGGCTTCCTCCCCTATAACACTAGGTCCACTCTGAGTCTCGTTGGCCTTACCTTCCAGGGGGACTTTCCTTTGTTCGTTTCCCCCCCATATTTCCTTTGCATCTCTCCACTTTTTGATTTTGTCTTGCTCCTCTTTGTTGATTGTGATCCTTCCTCTTTTTCCTGTTGGCCCTCTTTCTTTTGCGGGCAGTTATGATAGAAATGCTCGTATTCATGGCACCCTCTACATTTGAATGGGAGTTTTTTGTAGTCCAGCTTTTGAAAATGGTACCAGTTTCCTACTGTGAGCTTGATTGCCTCCAGTAATCTGACTTCGAGATCCACCTCCATGGAGATTTGGGCACATGAATATTGATCTTTTGGGCTTGCCATATCAATATACCTTCCCAATGTATTTCCAATTGCCTTGAGCAATTTTGGATTCCAACAATGCATTGGAAGGTTTGGGAGCCTAACCCAAACAGGGATGACCTTGGGAATATCTGCCTCGGGATCAAAGTCCGATATCTAGCTGTTTAGGTAAAGGCCTTGTGGTCCCATGAAATAGGGTCCATTTCGAAATATTAGTTCCTTGTCCTCCTTAGAGTCAAATTCAAATAGGAAATATCCTCTCCCGACTAAGCAAGATGCTACATTTTTCGAGATCAAGGGTCTCCAATTCCTCTAGACCCAGCTCTTAGTGGTTTTTGGAGATGGCTAGAGTCTAGTGAATTTCTCAATCAACACCTGTTCTACCAGCGAGAGAGCCAAATGAATTGTGTCCTCCGGCAATAGAGCGACAACCAGAACATCCTCGATCTGTTTGACGAAGTTCGGGGGTGGGGTGGGGGGGGGAGCTCCCTTGGATATCTTCTTGTGTTGCTAAGCTATCATCTTCTCGAATACATCTGAAAGAGGAGTAGAAGGCGGCCCGTCCTCCTCATTCCCCATTGGCATGCTTCCTCCTTTCTGTCCCAGATCTAGATCCCAGACAACCCAATGATTTGATCCGAAAGGAACAGATCACATATTGCATGCACTCTGCTCGTGGTTTATCAAAGTCTCAACGAGCATGCAAACCTTTGCATGCACTCAGATCGTGATAGGTGAGTCAACGAAGGAGGGATGCATGCAAACGTTGCATGTACTCAGCTCGTGGGATCCAAAGATCATGATCGATTTGCTCCAGTCAGGATTGGAGGCCGAGGGCTCGATCATCGATGACACCAATGCCTATTCAAAGATCTCCTTGGCCAACCTACTGAATCGTTATGTTACTTACCAATAAATAAAAGGAAAGAGGGGAACACCTTAGCGTACTCATATAATAGCATTAAAAAAAGCTAGAAGGGGAACCATTAAGAAGAACAACAAAAGATGTTGATGAAGTGCACCCCATGATCGACTCCATTGTTCATTTGTTTTAAGGTTCATTCCAATTTGTAACAATAACTTAATGAAGAGAATATTTGCATTGCCATATGCTTATTCAAATTCAACTTTCACTACTTCCATGTTAGTGGAAGCTTATGATATTTGATCGATTGCATACCTTCTTGATCTAATCTAGCTGCATCATAAATTTGTTTGCTTAAAAGGAACCCAAATTGGTCTTCAAAAATTGCACTAGAAAAAAATTCATTTTAGCATATTATCTACGATTTTGGAAATTAATTTGTATATTAGATGCACAATGATATCAACCTAAATTCATTGAAAGAGGTTGGTTCCTTCTTTCTCATGAATAAATGTTATGAAGCTAGAGTTAATGGACCTAACACTCTTCTCAATGTTTTGAACTGCTCCACCATTCTCTAAAAATCATTTATCACTAGATCATAAAACCAATGAAAAATTATGTTGACCAACCACGAGGACTAGGGGTTTTTGTTGTTTTCAAAGGCAAATAAAACTACTCAAATATATTCCTTGGACTCTTATGCCTTGAATTCTACATTCATATATTCATTAACAAGCCTTGGGAAAAACCTAATGATTTGCATGATTTCACCTATATAAGTTTCCTCTGAAGCCTTGTACTAATTTTTGAAATATTACTTCCTCACCTCATTTATCTCCTTATGAGTCTTAACCCTAGAGCCATCTGAAGAGTTAATTTTTCACATGGTATATATGTTCCTTCTACGACTGGAAAATTTATGAAAAAACTTAGTGTTCATGTCCCTCTTAAAGAGCTTTATGGATTTGATTTTTAACCTCCAATCAATTTCTTTAGCAAATCTTATTATTTTTTCATTCCAATTGTTTGAGAGAATTAAATTCCTATTCCGAGAACATGCTAACTAAATTATTGTCAAATAGAATTCTTAGTCCTTCTTCCACTTCTTTCAAATCTCTTGATTTCTTTGAGAAAAATTTTGACTCCAAACTTTAGCTTCCACTTTAATTATTTTCAAATTATCTGTGAATTCCTTCATAGATGATTCCCCACTATGGATGCTATAATGCCTCCACTTTCTAACCACTAGAGATTTGAACTCCTCCTTAAAGAGCCATGAATAATAAAACTTTAAAGAAGATGGAGGTTTCTTACTCTCATATTCAATTTGCAACAAAATAGGTAAATGGTATAACAATCCACTTTGACCTACCCAAGATCTTACCCTGAATGAGTATGGCATCATTTCCTCAACAATTATGAATCTATCTAGTCTCTTCGATATAAAATTTTTACCTATCCTTCTCCCAAGTAAAAACTAGTTTAATTGATTCAATATCTTACAGTTTGTGGGCTTCAAAAAATGAGAAAATAAGTGACTTGAACTTCACTTATTGCTACCTAATACCAAATTTCTCTCTAAATAAGGGTTAAATTTAAATCCCCTCCAATTATGACATTACCATCATGAAATACACCAAAATATTGGGGGTTGTCCCAAAAGGGCTTTCTTCCACTAAAAATCCCATATAAAAAATGACTTTAAACCCCTTCCCCATATCTTTTGAGGTTCCATTGCTCAATGTACCTCGTTCAACAAATTGGACGATGAGACGTCAATTATTCATTTCATAACCCTCCAAATACTTCCACAATGTCTAAAGAGTGAACTTCAAATCTTTTTAAATAGAAAACAACAAATTGTACACCTTTGCCCCTAAGCACATGGTTTCTTGAAGGAGTAGAACATCAATATTATACATCACACTTAATCTTCTGAGTGCTAGATTCTTTGATGCACTCCCTACCCCTCTACAATTTAAAGAAAGAATCGTCATTTGGGAACCTTCAATGTGGTTTTATGTGCTCCAAGGGCCCCTCCAATGGTTAATTGCTTCCCATATATAACCTCTTTTTTCATCGAGGATTTGGATTAAGCAACGAGAGACTTCCTTCGTACCTATGCTAGAGGATCTTGCACAGAATCCAAACCTCACACAAAAACCCAAAAATCTCCTACAAGTGATTCCTTTGAAATGAGAAGATAGGACGATTTAAAATCAACATTGTATGGATTGCTATGATTACCCCTTTCTTCAACATTGGAATGGGTTTCTTCCTTCCATGGTCTACTACCTTTAGGAGGAAAAACAGTCAATTCAACACCATCATCCAATTCTTTTGATAATCGGGGTGAAGGGTCTAAGAATCAGAGAAATAAGATACTAGTGACAACACCAAAGGCTAGTCTAGGACCATCTTCTAAACTACCCAAGGAAATGCTACCCCCTAAGTCTCCTATACTCCTCTCATGATTGCAAACAAAATTATAAAACTCAAGCCCATATGAGGATTCATTTTGTCTTGTTTGGATACAAGAGGAAATTATGGCAGTGGACTTACCTTTTAATAACGATGAATCCTAAATCTGATCTTTATCCTCTTTTGATTCAAATTACTCCTCCAAATTATATTCTACTTGTATCATCATGTGCACTTCTAAAGCAGTAAGTTCAAGATTCAACAAGCCATTATCTACAACCACATCCTTGTTAAGATCATAACTTTCCTTTAGAGGTACATTTTACCCTAACTTCCCTTTCTATACTGTCCACTAGAATGGGATTCATTCAATCAACCCTCAAGTGATCAATTGAGTGAAAAACATTGCATTTAAAGAGAAATCACCAAAATACAAACTTTTCAATAAAAATCCACTTCCCCCTCACAATTTTTATGTCCATAGGCAGTCCTTCATGCAAATCAATTTCAACTAAAATCTCATACAACTCCGTATCTTCTTGGGAATTGATTTTGTTCAATGGAAATAAACCAACTAAGAGACTTTCGTATCCCTTCCAAAATATTTACATTCCATATTTCTAATGGAAGCTGGGCAAAGGAATCCACACTTGCTATGAAAGTAGGGATTCATGCCTCAAATCAAACCTTGGTTTCCAATCTTTTAAACATAGCTCCAAGGGTCCCCATTGCCACTTTCGAGTAATAAAGACACTTGTCATTTAACCACAAAGAGAATACATCCCCTAACTAAAACATGGAAGGTGAGTATATAACCCAACAAAATCTTCCATACATCCAATAACCAAGTGTGCATAGTAGACCTCTTGACTATATTCCCCATAATACACCTAACCAAGGGTATTTCTATTAAGCCCTCCACCTCCTCCAAACCAACATCCATCCATACCACCATCTTCACCTTGTCTGACCTTACCTCGATAAACTTCTTTCTCCTCTTCTTATAGCTCATATTACTAGACTTGTCACCTACATAATATGTCACCCTCAACTTAGAATTATCCTTTCATTCCTTGGTCTCTGAATTAACCTTAGACACATCTTCCTCCTTATCACCATACCTCATGAGCATTGAACCTTCAACTACACATGATTAAGAAGGACCATTTAATGAGCTTGGAATAAGATTTGTGTAAGAATTAGCCTAACAAGGACCTTCAATGGCAATAAGTCATGGCCCACCACCATTGCTCACCTATTTTTCACCGCCTGAGACTAAGAAAGAATAGGACCCAAACCTTAGAGGAATAATTAATGTATGATCGCTATGTAACACATATGGTAGCAAAGGCATTTGCATATTGTCATGCCTTTTAAGGACGTCAACATCCTAGATTGCCTCCATAGAGTCACCACTTATTAAGGGAACCTAAAGAAAAGGATTAAAGAGGGGATTTCCACTTCATAGTCCACCTGATTCAAATCTTCTCGTTCTCTCAGGAGGTAGAGGGTCTTATTCCCTTTGACTTAAGAAGGGGAATGAGAAGATATTAAAGGTACCTTCATGTGGCTTAGACTTTGAAAAACCAAGTGATTTAGGGTAATTCCATGGGGAGAAAGTACTTTATAACATTGGCATGGGGAAAACCTATAAAAGAAATTAATTTAGGTCATCAAAGTTCTATATATAGGGTTCTTAGAGAAAACAAACCCCTACCATCTATTTTTAAATGAAAGTCCTCTTGATGAACATTTGGGGTTTGGGGATTCAACATATAAAACTAACCTTTGTGCATTTAATGGAGCTAGAGAAGCCTGATTTACTTGTGTTGCAATAAACTATTGGAAAATGGGAAAAATTAATCTGTGCATCGAGAAAACTTTTTACAGGATGGGATTTTCTTGCTTTTTATTCTATTGGGTTCTTCAAAGAGTTTAATTATTGGTTGGAACCTAATAAACTTCTTCTCCATTGTAACAAAGTATGTACAGAATCATAGTCGATAACAGTAGATGCTCACCCATAAACCTATGGAGTGTTTATTGACCTTATGAGGAAAACCAATTATTTGGGAGAAGTTATTAGAACTGTAGTGTTTCTAGGAGGGGAAGATTATTCTAGTTGGTGTTTGAATTTAACATAAAACATAAGTGAGGTCTGGGGGTATTCTACCAAAGTAGATTGAATTGCTAACATTTTCATTTGCATTTAAAAAAATCGAGCTAGTGGACATTGAACCTATTATCATGAGTCCTACTTAGTTGAATACTATGACTGGTTCCAAAGAGATATCTAAGCAACATGATAGGTTCTTTGTTTCATAAAACCCTCTTCAATAATTCAAAATGTATTGAACAAGGATAGCTCCATTATGATGTCCATACCATAATATATGCTAGAAATGGATTTAGGGTGTTCTAAGCCATGAGCTCACTTTCAATTTAATCCTAAATGTTTGGAAGAGGAGGATTTTCAAAATTTGGAAGCCCTTCAATCCCACTCTTATAATATATTCCAATGAGCAATTTTCTACTTCAGTAAAATAAGTTAAAGAACAAAAATTAAGTGGGTGGGAGGCATGTGAAGAATAGAGACATGTTTTTGAAAGAGGTGGAGAAGGAACTTATAGAACTATTGTTTGGTGAGGTGCCCTTCAGGAAAACAAGATTCTTACTTTAAAATCTTTAGAAGCAAAAAAATAAAAAATTGCCAAGGGATTGAGAAATTGAATGTATATTGAAAAGTAGGGAAACTTGGATAGAGTTATGAGATCAAAACATGTAAGTTTTTCATAATTTCATCAATCAAATAAAAAATATCAATACTATGTGGAGTACAAGGAATGAGGATGGTGGGCATGTGAATGAATTCATTGATTTGGTTAATCTAAGTGTATGACACTTTGAGAAAGTTTGCATGTGCCTGAGCGGGCTAATATACTTGAGGTAATTAAGGTAGCTACTTTTTCTCCTAACCTAATTACATAAGAAGACAATCAAACTATGCATGAGTTAGTTTCAAAAGAATATTTACTTTATGTTATCACAACTTTTCGTAAAGACAAAATCCTAGGTCTAGATGGTTGGAGAATTGAAGTCTTTTTGAGCTTCTTTTATTTTCTAATAATGGTTGAACAAGTTTTGAATCTATGGTAAATTATTTGGTGCTATCAATACTACTTTCATTGCTCGTATTCCTAAAACTAACTACCCCAACAACTTTGATGGCTTTAGGCCAATAACAATATGGAAGTGTGTCTATAAGATCATATCCAAAGTTTTGGTGGTCGAGCTCAAGAAATTAATCTTTCATATCATCTCATCATGTCAATTTGGATTTCTTGAAAGTTGATAGATACATGAAGCAATCAACTTAGCTCAATAGGTATTGAATTCAATTAAAACCAAGCATACACTCATTGTGGTGTTGAAGCTAGATTTACCAAAGGCTTGCGATAAAGTTTGTTGGTTATATTTGAGATTACATCTTATTCACATTGGTTTTACTCTTCTTATTGTTAATTGGATAATGGGTTGTGTAACTTCTACAAATTGTGTTGTCTTAATTAATGGATATGCATCAATTTTTTTTAACCCTACCAATGGCTTAAGACAACACTATCCCTTATCACACTATTTGTTTATACTCATTGCAGAAGGTTTGAGTTGAATGATTTCAAATGCTAAACATTAGGAACTTATTCAGGGATTCGAGTGGATGGGGATGAAATTGTTACTCATTTACTCTTTGTGGATGATGTATACTTTTTTATTATGGTAATTCATAAGAGGGAATACAACCTAATTAGAGTTTCAACCTATACAAAGCTGCCATTACAATGTAGTTAAATGCTACAAAATTTTCTCACAGGGTCTTCACTTAGTGAAACCATGCCATAGCACGTTCGCTCGTGGCATATGAAGCAATACCCCTATTTTCAAAAAATATTGGAAAATACCTCTCAAAATCATTTTTTTAACCCCCTCCCAATATGCCTTCCCAATTTTTAAAAAAAACCCTAATTTCACTATATATTGCATGTATCCATTTTTTCATTTACATTTTTTATACCCCTTTATATGTCTACCTAGTATATTGACATGATACCCCACATGCATTCTACAATGCACCTTTCTTCTTTCGATGTATATTGTAGATGCACATTACTTCACCCACAGAGATCACATTCATTTCCTAAATTAACACTAGTTTGTCATTTTTTTCCAGGTGCCTTCACAAGATCAAAGCTTAAGGCAAAAACATACAATGTGAAAAAGTTCAAATCAAAGTGCTAGATAGGGATAACGAGTGGATGAACTCCGACAGGATTAACATTGATAGTGTGTTAACTTCACATATACAGCAAATACATTTTTTTCCAGGTTCCTGAAAAATATCAGAGCTTAAGACGAAAACATACAACGTTGTGTTTAAAATTTTGTAACATTGCATATAGAGTGCACCCCTATCAGGACATTATTCAATGGTCACATACTCATCATGTCTCACATAAATACGCCAAAGTTTAAAATGATTAACAGTTGACAAGGATGGACGTTCAAAAACCCATTGGCAACAATTAAAGACTTGTATTGGCATCGTCTTCTAAAATGTCTTTTTCAAAAAGTATTTCAATAAATTCACATTCCAAATCTGCTAAAACTCTTCACAAGTTCCGTTATAGTTGGGTTCTGGACCAAGTCTTGGCTAACTTTGAAACATTGATGCCATAATGCTTTTTAGGATACCTCAATAAACAAGATATTGTCTATTTATGACATCAAATGCTAGCCACATACAATTCCACATAAAATGCAGGTAAAGTGATATATGGCCAAATACTAAACAAGATGAGGGATTGGATGCTCAACGTAGCATCCACCCAAAATCAATATCCATGAGCTTAAAAAACACATTTATGGTCAATTGCATCTAGCTCAAGCAGTTGTGAGAGTATTATCCTCCCCACCTAAGATCAATTTCCTCAAGTGACATGTTGAGCTCTTAATGAGTATATTGTTGTATTGGCCTTGAGCCCTGAAGAATCTAGTTCATCCTGGGTACCATCGTCTGAATGAGAAGTACCTAGTGGGTTTCCCTGTGGATATGTATAGCATAGAACAAAAAACAAATGCATTTACTGTATGTCATGTGGTCTCTCTATGAGGAATTTCTTACAATGGCTCTCAGGCTCTTCAGTGGTAGAAAAAGGCCTGAATTTTCTCATAGTTTGCAAGGTTGTTGAGACTTGAAGAGTCGATATGCAAGATATGTAATGAAGGCATAGAAAAGTGATACGATATGGATATAATTGACCAAGTAATATCCATTTGACAAACAATTATTTTCATTTTCTATTGAGATTCAAGACTGTCTTAACTTAAAACAAAGAACTAGATCCTTAATAGGCTACCATGCCCTAGCTTCTAGAACTGGCAGTCTATTTTTCGCTGAATCCTGCTCCAGCATTTGCACAAGCTACAGATGAAGATGACATGCATATTGCAAAGGAAGAAATATGTGTGGTTGCTGTTAATGTTACCTTGTAGTTATGCGAGACCACAATCACTAGTCCACAGTGCACACAATTCAGGAAAACCGATTGTTGCATCATAGTTTAAAGTGACCCTAATTAATACAACAAATTATAAAATGAACTTTTATGTGATCATTCCTTTTATTGTAAAATTAACTTTTATGTGATCATGCCCTTTTGGAAACATGACCCCGGTTTACTATCATGACCTTAGATCATTAAAGCCCTCATGCATTATTTCTTCTTTAATCTTGATATAAGGAACTAAACCTTAAGTTTTGTTGGGTAATTCAAGTGGTTAAGCTTTGAGCTTCATGCAAGAGGTCTTGGGGTCTATCTTTCATACTAGTCATCTTTGTCATATTCCTCACTCTATGTTCCTATCAGGTTAAGTACCATAATCAGCATTGACATGTTTACAGTGGGTACTATCTGCAAAATGTGAGAAAGTGTCCAAGAAGTACCATCTGCAAAATGCGAGGAAGTATTCCAAAGTTTTCCAACAAGTTCTTCCTTGAGCAAAAGATAAGCTCAACCAAAATTGACATTATCAAAGTCATTACAAATTCACAAAGGCAAAATAACAAATTTCTAACTTAAACATGGTATGAAGATTTACAAACATAAAAGGAATTTTCTATTTTCACATGGGTGTAAAACAAACAAATTACATGTAAAGCTTTCATTAAGAAAAATACTTTGTATAGAAAGGCACAAGAGCTCTATAACATGATACAAGTTAAATCAATTTTCCAATTGAGCCATGAATCACTCTCCATCCACCAAGATTCCATTCTCATTGATTTGCTCTTTTGATAGAGACAAAAGTCAATCTGTCCTTCATAAAAAATCAGGTCTTTAACAAGCTTAAAACCCTTATACTTCATTTCCTCCTCAATCTTGATGGTAGGAATCCAGTCAATTTATAACTTAACAATAAATAACAAAACCAATGTTACCTAAGATTTGTGTAAAACAATTTTTTATCACTTCTAATAATTTGAGTGGTCAAATCTTAAGTTCTACACTCTCCATCAGTTTTCTATAGAGATGGTTGTGAACATGTCCATTATTAAATAATATGGGTGTATCATATGCCAATAGTCATCCAAATGATAGTATCCAATCACAAGTATGACTGAAAAATCATCTCTACGAGTTCCTGCAAGAAAGAAATGGGTAATAAATATTTTGCAAGACATTTTCTTGGAGCTAATAATTGGTTTCCAAAAGAATCACAAATGCCAATCCATAAAATGATCCATAAAAGCTTACCTACTTCCCTGATGTGAGAGGAGGTTCACCCCAATGTATGGCTTTCTTCTCAAGTTCTTCAAAGCTGATACTATCTTCCTGTAAAAGAACATACATAAAACAGATTAAAAGTTTAATTAGGAATCAGGATCCACAGTCATGAAAACTACATTCTACATGAATGATGAAAAACTCAGCTCAACAAATGACATGAAGAGGTTGGAGAGTAAGAGCATGAATCAGACTCTCCAACAAGTCACAAAATTTCATTCAAAAAATTGCCTGATTTTTACCAAGTGAGGATATGAAAAACTTCCTGAGTTTATTCAGGATTCCAAGTTATACTCGCAACTTTTTCAAAAGTTGAGATAAATTGACTCAGCCCAGATTTGGCACCAAGTTGGGTACAACATGCTAGTCCAAGTTTTGCTAATATGTTCTATGTATATCACAATGATGTAGACATGGTTTAGAAAACACTTAAAAAGAACAACAGAAATATGAAATGGGTTGTAGTCACCTCAATTGATACTCCTAATTTTAAATCAAAGGATTCATAACGCTTTCGAACAAGCTTTGTTAATGTTCCATCCTGCACAGTAAGCATAGAAAGAATATAAGGGGAAACGAAAACATTATCATGAAGATTATTATATAAGAAAAAGTCAAATCCTAAAAATACATTAGGCAAGAATATAGGTTTACCTGCAGCCGCTGAGCTGCATTTCTCAATCCTCATGCCAAAGTGTCCATCCCTGATATATGAGCAATGAACAGATCTTCTACGTCAACACTTTCCCTCTGTCTATGTCAAAGAAATGGAAAACTTAGATAAGTTTGATATCACTTTGTACTACATGTAGCATATTGGACAATACAACAACATTATAAACCATCAACTAGAACCCAACACAACACTCTCGACCTTTTGTACAATTTATGAAGGGGCGTATACTAGCTTTTTCCATCTTTTTTTTACTATCCTATGCAAGCACCTCTTATAGTTCATGTTTATTCCATTTTCTTGAGCAAAAGCATAAGCAACCAGAGCAGTTTTTCACTCAATTGACCCAACTTTTGACCTTGTTAAAATAAGGAATGGGTCTTTAGGTAGTGATAAGTCGAGATCATGAGCACGGTCAATGACCATTAGCATACGACACGTCAAACTAAAGTAAAAAAAGTGTTATTGGAAGATTAACACCTAGGGGGTAGCTTAAACTATGACATTCATAGGTCTAATCATAACAGGCCAGTATCAAACAAAACTCATCAATTAATGCCATCAAATGGGAGTTGTTCTTTAACTACAGTGGTGAACATCGGTTGGATGTCTTGAACATGTAAATCTTTTATGCCCGGCCACAATTAGGAATGTATAAGTTGATGACTTCCAAAGTAACAGTGGTAACATTTGAATGTCTTGAACGCATGAATCTTTTGTGGTTGGTCATAATGAGGAATGTGTAAGTTGACGACTTCCAGAGTACTTACAGTTTTGCATCAAAGTTGAAACCACCAAGTGCAATCCCACCCTGAATAAAAGGTAAAGATGTTGTGTAAGTAGGATTTTACAATTTTTATGACATTCATAAACATGAAAGAAATTAAAGACTTCTCTAGATAAAAAGCAAGTAAAGGCTTACATTCTTGATAACAGTCAACATGATCAAAGTTGCTTCACTAATATCTGTGAGAAATTGATCAGTATCCCAACATAGACATGTTGAATACAAAATATAAAATATTAGCTCAAAAAGCGATGCGATCCATTCTTTGAAAGTGGAAACTTATGAATTCAATCAAACAAAACAGGACTATAAGCCCCATTACCTATCTGGGCATCTCCAATGTTTGCATCAATATTACCAAGCATCCCATAAATTCGTGTCATTTCCATCTCAAGATGACAACTTAAAAAATTCATCATATATTAATTCCCAAAGATATCATCCATTTTACTACTGGACTGTAAACATTCAGAAATAAACATATAATTTGGTCCCTAGGAGAAACCACTAGGAAATAAAACTATCAAGGGGCGGATAACTGACAGACTTTAGACTGACTTTACCAGAATCCAATGACACTAGAATTAGTGGTTTGATAGAACGTTAGTGGGAAGTTTGCTTACCTGTGCCCAGAGAGGGTTGCATGGTTGCACTCAATGTTCAGTTTAAAATCATCTGGATTGGAGTCCATCCATGTCAAATACATAAATTGATTAGTAATTTAGCAACTAAAAATAGTACATGTAACTAAAAAAACAATTTCAAGAATCATTCCCAAACATGGTTTACAGGAGACTACAAAAATACAGGGAAAATCATGAATCTATGAGACAAGGAATATGCCCAAACACAATCCCTTAATATGCACATGATGGTGAAAAGGCAAAAGTCCAATGAAATGCCACTAGAAAACATCCAAGGCCAAATTCCTTGTAGGACAAGGAACGGCTTCATTTTGTAATAAAAAAACTACAAGAACTATGTACATGCTACATTGTGTAGTATTAAAGTGTGTTTTTAAACAGGCATCCACAAAGTCCAACCATATCAAATGCAATGGAGCTAGAAACTTGATATTACAAAAGAAAAGCATGGCAGTCCCTTCTAAATTACATGAATCCATTAATAAAAAAATTCAAATGTGCAATTGTAACTAAAGGATAATAGACACATGATAATAATCTTCACAAGAATTAGTAATTAGAATGAACACAAGGCTTCAAATGGACATGGACTAGAGGATCGGGGTTTTTGGCAGACGAGAGGAGGCTCAGGAGGATGTGCACGAAGGAAGGAGACCTCGCACTTGGCCCAGACGGGGTGGGGGCTGTGAACCCCCCGGTCAGGCATGGTGGCGGCTCCAGTGAGGAGCAGAGGGGCGTCGGAGATCAATGGAGGCAAAGATGGAACGGGGGAGGGGAAGAGATCTGGGGTGGGGGGCTGTCTCCCGAGAGCCCAATCAATCCCATCGATTCAGATCCAGTCAGAGTCAATTTAGGAGAAAATAGAGATGTGGAAGGAGAAGGCCCTAATTGGGAAATTCGTAGGGGTCTAGCTGAGGGAGAAAGATCTGGTCCGCTGCATTCAGAGCACCTGGAGTCCAAAGGGGCATTATGACCTGCAGCTGGGGGCTAAAGGTTTTTTCACCATAATTTTTTTCAATCAGGAGGACCGGAATAAGATACTGGAAGGGGGGCCGTATTTTTTCTTTTCTGCTGGGCTCTATCTTTAGCCATGGAAGGAACGGTTTAACCTCGATATAGAGGACATGACTGTTGCTCCGGTTTGGATCTACCTAGTTGGGATTCTTGGGGAATACTGGGACATGGAGATTCTGCGGGACATTGGGAATTCTTTAGGGGAATTTGTGAAAATCGTTGACCAGACCCGTCTCCAAAGGTACACCTCCTTTGCCCGCATCTGTGTTTATATGGATCTCTTGAAGGACCTCCCTGAGGCTATCAGTCTTAACTAGGATGATAAGGAATGGATCCAACAAATTGACTATGAGCAGTTACCCTTATGGTGCAGGATTTGTCATGAATATGGCCACTTCGGGAGAAACTGCCCCAAGGGGGATTAGGAGAAGGCCGAACAGGCCTCGAAAGAAGTATCAGGGAATGAGGGTTTCACTCAGGTCAAGAGTAGGCGGAGGAGCAGAGGCAATGGAGGGCAGAAGCAGCATAAGGACGAAGCAGGGAAGATGGGGGGAACTTCAAATCCCTTCCAGATCTTGGGAGAAGTCTCAGAGGTTCAGTCGTAAGAGGTCGAAGTGACGGGAAAAGGCCTGGAGACCGAGATACTAGGGGTGGAATATGCAGACAGAAGCGACGGTTTATCGATCTCCATGGAAGTGGATGAAGCCGAGGACATGAACTTAGGGGAGTTGGATCTAGATACCCTAGAAGTAGAATGCAGGAAAGATGGTTCAGGCTATGTCCCCAGAGAATAGATCTAGCTCTTGTAGCAAGCAATTCTTCGTTCTAAAGCACACAAGGATCTGGGGCTAAGCACAGAAGGGTCGAAAGGCAGCAAAAGGAAAACACCAGAGGAAGATCAGAAGTTGGGGAGGAAATCGAACAAGTAAAGGATAGCAGAAATAGGAGTCATGTTGATTGAATCAGGCCAATATCCCATGATCAAGGCGGCCTTTTCTGGGGTAAGCAAGGTTTCCCAATGAAGGTAATGACCTAGAACATTAGGGGGTGTAATCACCCAAGGAAGATTCGAACTCTAACAAGAAAGATCAAGCAGGAAAAACCAGATATTCTTTTTTTACAAGAGACCAAGTGCAGCTTTGAGTCAATGCAATAGATTGGGCAGAAGATTTGGAAAGGAATCCAGGTAATGGATTTAGATGCGGATGGTATGAAAGGGAGGATAGCTATCTTGTGGCAAGATCGCAAGGTGAATCTCACGGGATGGCGAGCGGGACGTTTCTCCCTAGCGGCTGACTTCCAAATTTGGGGCTCAAAGGTTAGAGGGACAATCGTGAACATCTATGGGCCAAGTGCCTTTCCGCAGAAGCAGGAGTTCGTCAATCATCTCAGATGGCTTAGTGCATCGGCATCAAAGGGAAACTGGATAATAGGAGGGGACTTCAATCTGATAACCTAGCTTAGGGAAAAAATGGGAGAAAACGGATGCTGGACAAATATCAGGAGGACTTTAGGGAAACCCTCGCCAATAGCTCCCTCGTGGATCTAGAAACAAGGGATGGATGGTTCACCTAGAACAATCGAAGATTCAGTGATCACTTGGTGTCCTCAAGGCTTGATCACTTCCTGGAGGCTAAAAGTATAGTGAGGGGGGTAGGTGAGATAAGGGCAAATGTGATCCCAGCAGCAGGCTCTGATCATTGGCCCGTGTGTCTAAGCTAGGAAGGGGCAGCGAATCGGTTTCCAAAACCTTTTCACTTCGAGCAATTTTGGCTAAAACACAAAGACTTTAAAGGCTTAGTTGAATAGTGGTGGCAGGACATGGATGACTGAGGGGGAACAAGGATGTACAACTTTCAACAGAAGCTTAAAGTGTTGAAGGCCAAAATCCGTACCTGGAACAAGTCTGACTTTGGAAACATATTTGAGGACAAGAAACGGATTGTCCTGGAATTGACTTCCATCTAGCAAAAAGGGATGGAACTTGGGTGGGACCTAGATCTGAAGGAAAAGGAGAAAGACCTTGAAGCGCAGCTGGAAGCCAGAGAGAGACAGGAGGAAGTCTTCTGGAAGCAAAAGTCTCGTGTGAAGTGGTTGCGGGAAGGGGACATGAATACCAAATTCTTCCATAATGCCATGGTTAGCAACCGTTTGGGATCAAAGATCTACAACCTTAAACTCCCCAATGGGACCCAGGTGGGGACTCGGGTCAAGGTAGAAGAAGGCCTTGTCAACCACTTCAAGGAAATCATGACAGAAGACAACAGCGAGAGGGGCCAAGATATTGATCGGACCACATCCCTGATTCCTAGCATTGTCACAGGGAGGACAATGAGAACCTCACCAAACCAATTTCTCTCCAGAAGGTGGAGGAGGCCATGAAGCAGATGGATCAGGGGAAATTCCCCGGACCTCATGGGTTTAGAGCCAACTTTTTCCATCACTTTTGGGACATGATTAAAGAGGAGGTCTGGGCTATAGTCGAGGAATCTAGGACTAGCAGAGGGGTCCTCAAAGCTTTCAATGCGACCTTCCTCGCTCTTATCCCAAAGAGTGAGGGGGTTGATGCTCCTGGTAAGTTTATACCAATAGCCCTTTGTAATATGATATACAAAATAATCTCGAAGGTCATAGCAAATAGATTGAAACCACTACTCCCGAGGATTATCAACCCTGAGCAATCGGGATTCGTGGAAGGGAGGCAAATTCTGGATGGCATCATTACAGTCCAGGAGGCCATCCACTCACTCAAATGTACTAGAAGCCGGGGTATGCTTATCAAGCTCAATATCACCAAAGCCTATGACAAACTCAGTTGGGAGTATCTGGAGAAAATGCTTAAGGATTTTGGGTTCAGTCGGGACTGGGTAGATTGGGTCATGGGGCTCGTGTCCTTGCCCTTTTTCTCCATTCTCCTGAATGGTTCCCTGACCAGACTTTTTTCACAGTCGAGGGGAATTAGACAAGGAGACCCCCTATCCCCGTTCTTCTTCATCTTGGCTACGGAAGGACTTAGTAGACTCATAAAAGCTCAGGCAGGCCAGGGGAGGATAAGAGGTCTATCCTTTTATGAAGGTATGGAAAAGCAAACCCACTAGAATTTTGTGGATGACACAATGCTAATGGGGCACCCTTCAGTCCAAGAGGAGAGAGCCTTCAAATCTTGCCTAGTGACCTTTGCCAAAGCCTTGGGCTTGGAGGTTAATCCGGAGAAGTCCCAGTTGTTCTTCTTCAATTCTCCTCGTATAACCCAGAGAAACATTGGTAGGATTTTGGGATTCTAGAAGGGCAGGCTCCGAACTAAGTATCTGGGGTTCCCTTTAAGCCAGAAGCTTATTAGGCATGCCTCCTAGCAAGACCTAGTAGACAGGGTAAAGGCTAGACTTTCAAGCTGCGCGATCAAACCTCTAAATCTCCCGGGGAGACTTGTAATGGTGAAATCAGTCATCTAAGCTATGCCCATGTATCTCCTATCAGTGTTTTTAGCCCCAAAGTCGGTGCTCAAGGAAATCAGAAGCCTCTAGCGCAACTTCCTATGGGCTGGCAGAGGCAGTAAAGCGAAATTTTCCCTTGT
Source organism: Pseudotsuga menziesii (assembly GCA_001517045.1). Lineage (NCBI taxonomy): Eukaryota > Viridiplantae > Streptophyta > Pinopsida > Pinales > Pinaceae > Pseudotsuga > Pseudotsuga menziesii. The sequence goes on along the minus strand of LPNX010260443.1, from coordinate 722,159 downwards.
CAACTGGGAGAAGGTGAGCATGCCAAAGAAGTTTGGGGGCCTTGGGCTTCGAGATCCTGAAGTAGTGGGGGAGGTGCAGGGTGCCAATATTTGGTGGCAGTGGTGCAATCACAAACAGGAGCCATGGGCCAAGATATGGCACTTAAAGTATGCAAGGGGGTGGCCAACCTCACAGTTGGTTCGCTTTTGCAGGGAGGCCCAAGGTTCCCACATATGGTAGAAGGCGAGGGAAGGGAGGAGGTTGATCCAAGAGCCTAGCTTCTAGGAAATTTAGGATGGAAGCATGGAAAACTTGTGGGATGATTCATGGAATCAATAACCCAAGCTAGGGGAGGATCCAAAGTGGTTTCACATAAGGAGAAAATGCTTGGACGAGGGCTAGGAAAAGGTGACTCGGTATTGGGAAGCAACTGCTCAGGGTGAAAGGTGCAAATGGGTGGTGCCGATTGAACCATCGGATCAAATCCATGAAGCAAACAACAGAGCCCTAGAGGAGGAGTTTAGCACTCGATTCATCCAAATTAAGGAAGGGGCTAATAGACTCAGATGGGGCTATTCCCAGAAGGGTATGTTCAACATTAAAGAAGCTTACAACATCAAGATAAGGGGGCAGGCAGAGGAAGACGATATCTGGGAAAAGGTGTGGACCTCCAACCCATGGCCAAAAGTGGCGATATTTTGCTGGCTAGTAGTTAGAGGGAGAATTCTAATGGGGGAAAACCTGCGGTGAAGAGGGATCCAGGGACCATCCCGGTGTGTCCTGTGTGCTAATCAGGAGGAGAGCATGGGCCATCTCCTGGATGTGTGCCCTTTCGCGGCCCTATTATGGGATAAAGGAGATCTAGCGTTTAGAAGAAGTAACAGATGCAGAGTGAATCCGACTCAATCACTAAGGGACTGGAACTTGAAGGCTTTCAAAAATAACATCCTGAGCTTCTTGTGGCAAGCCTTCCCCAGTATGCTTCTCTGGGTAATCTGGAAAGAGCGGAATAGCAGAATTTTTCGGGGACAAGAACGGCCTCAGGAGGTTTCCTGGAAAATCATATGCTTCAACCTGTTGGAGACAATTCGCAGCATCCAGTGGTCAGATGAGGATAAAGAATTCATAGGGTGGAAAAAAAAAGTTGCAGAGGCTTGGGGCCTAGATAAGGGGTTCATTAGCGACCTTCCTTGGAAACCTAGGGTCTGCAGAGTAGAGAGCCCAATATATTGGTCCCCCCCCCCTCCCCCTGCGCATCAGGTATTCAAGGTTAATTTTGATGGGGCGGCCAAAGGCAATCCTGGAATGGCAGGATATGGAGGGGTCTGCCGAAACTGTAATGGGGAAATCTTGCAGGTCTTCCATGGGAGCACAGGGCACGATACCAATAACTTGGCAGAGCTGGAAGGGATGATCCAGGGTGTCCAACTTGTCATCCGGAATGGATGGCTTTCGTCGATAGTGGAAGGGGACTCACGAATTCTCATCCACATGGCTCAATACCTGGCAAATGGGAAGTCAGCAAATAAAGTGGCCTCGAGCTGGCGTTTGGTAAGGAGAATGGAGGACCTTCGATCTCTTATTTTGGCATACCCAGCATTGTCTTTTCTCCACGTTAAGAGAGAGGCTAACAAGGTGGCGGACCTAATGTCTAACGTTGGAGTCTCTGACGTCAGGGACAAGCGGTGGGGACGACTTGAAGATTTCGAGGGGGAACAGTGGGTGCCCAGTTGCCATCAACTCACGGCTCATGATGGAGATGATAGGGGGCAGAGGCAGGGTCATACGAGTGAGGAACATGGATAGGAGAGGAGGCGGCAAGGTCCTCCCACACGTCGTCTTTGTTAACATGTGCCGAGCAGGTGGTCTCAGATCAAGGCAATCTGAGCGCATCCCTTTTATCATTAAGAGTAGGTACGAGGGTCTAATGAAGGAGATAGGACGTACAATTTTCACACTGCTAGGTGATGCAGTAGTGATGATCCCTAGGTGAGGTACGACGTCGAAAGGTGGTCGGATTTGGGTCATCATCGTCCGCGATGGAGCTGTTAACTCATTAATGGGTTTGTTCTTTATTTATAAGACAAGGATAGCCATGGCCGCTGCATATGATCAGGGTAGCGCGCAGGCTCGATTGCTAAGTATAAACGAGGAGACGAAGAAAGGTGACGGGGCGTCTGCTAGAAAGGAGAACAAAGTCGAGCTAAGGAAAATGGCCCCGCCTTATGGAAGTGTGGGTGGGACTGGTCGTCGAGGTAAAGGAGAAGATCACAGTGGTAAGGGGAAGAGGGCTGTGACATGGGCCCAACTGCAGGCTCAGGCTGTAGTGGAGGCTTTTAAAGACCGCATCCCGCTAATTTCCAAGCTTGCTTTGGAAAACATGGAAAAGGCCCTTTGGGATCAGGTCAAGGCAAAGCCAATTAAAGAAATTCAGGAGGAGGTGGACGGGTGGGTCTCTAACCCAAGGTCCATGGTGGAGCGAGTGTCCGCCCACGACCGTATGGTGATGATTTACTGGGCCCTTATGAACCTAGTTTCCCAGGTGAATATTAGATCTGCGGCCATAATTGAGGAGCAACTGGAAATGATGTTGGCGAAGAAGGAGGGTGACGGGGAACCGGTCAGAGCTTGGAAGGAGCACAACGATGAATGCAGAAAGATCCTCAGTAAGGTGGAAGCTCTCAGCGTGGATTGTCGCCTCATGCATAGAAAGGTGGACCAGATAGCGTCTTGCCTGGGGATAGCGCTTTATCACCTAGGGATGGAGTAGCTTTCGTCAGGTGGGTCTGGACGGTGCGTTCTCAAGAGGAATGTTGGGGCCTCTCCATTGGAGCATTCTATGGAAGCGGTGCTACAGCCGAGTGGTCGTGGCCTGTCCGGGGGCCTCACTCTAGACATCTCGATGCTTCCCTAAGGCGTGATGCTGCATCTTCTTTTTTATGGTTGTTAATGTTCAGGAGGCTACGAAGACGGCCCTTAGGTTCTTTTAGATTATCATCTTTTATGTTTTCAGTTAATTTTATGTTGCAAGTAACAAGGAAGTTAGGCTCTGTAAGTAAGACTGGGATTGAGATCTCCTTAGTGGAACTCTCCCGGCTTCTGGGTGGGACAGTTTTTGAAAATTTGAATGTAGCTGGGACGGGTAAGAAATGACGCGGGTCGGATAGGGCCTGCAGTTTTGATGGACTCTCTGTAATCAGGTTTTAAGCAATAATATATCTTTTATTTACAAAAAAAAAGGATAATAGACACAATGCCAAGATGTTAAAAATATGTTGTAATCAGGGATGAATTACTTCAAAGTTCAAAAAATGCTATGTACAGAGGTCAGATCAAAATTCAAAAAAATGATGTGCAGTTAGGTGGCTAGAATACTTTACATAAGCATATGCAACATTCTAACAAAAGAAAAGCATTTAGGAATTGAAGAAATATACACCTGCAAGTCCATAACTTTGCAGGAAACCCATTGTTGTTGCAACATCCCAATCATACCTAGCAAAAAGGATAACCAAATCTTAAATTACTATTAAGCCTGTCAACTTCTAATAGTACAATAGATGGAGATGAAGATAGAAAACAATGAATTTATTTAAAAACTTAAAGAAGGATTGATATTTAATGGTGTTTTGTAGGCTCTTGTGGTTTGGGTTCAATTAGAAGAGTTCCTGTAACCAAAACAAGAAGGATTAGCCATGATAAAGTGAAAATTTGGCATCCCTTCAATTAAGCTTTGAAGTTTTACATAAACTAACATTAAAGCAAGGCACTGGGTTCCTTCACAATATCACCCAAGCACAATTTTTCCTAATCTGCTAGAAGTATAGGTTTAAGAAAAAATGTTACCATTGAAGCCTATACTCTTCTTCCAATTGACTGTTGCTTGTAGAAACCTAGCCTGTAAATTGAAATACAACCAATTTTAATACTTAGCATTAAAATAATAATAATAATAAAGGAAGTCAAAATATCAATAGTTGAGTCCCTAGCCAATACCACGCTGCGCATGTTGATGCTTTTGTTGATACTTGTTCTGAGTGGATGCCTCAAAACAACATTATATTGAAACTTCCACTGATTCATTCAGGGATGAAGCTCTTAGATAGTTTCACCACCTAGCACTAAATCTATTAGTCACTTCCAACAAATCATAGATGCCTTTGTTGGACACTTTGACATAGCTAGACCTATATTGATATTGGCATGAAACTTTTGTTCAACATAAAATAGAGGGATAATGAATCATTGTTTCATTATTACTTCTAAATGTGGCCTCAAGTTGTTCCCTCATGCAAAAAAGTTATTGATTATTGTAAACTTGTTGAGCTAATCACAAATTCACTTAAACCACGAGTACACCTTTACTTGCTTACAAAACATCTGAAGTGATAATAGAATGTCATAAAAAATTGCCTTGCATATATGAAGCTTTGGAGATTCAAGCTAGTCTAGACTTGCAACAATACTAAACACCTGTTATTCGTGTAGATAGAAACATTAGCATAAGTGGAGATAGCGTGATTGAAACTTCAAACACAAACAAACAGACGTGATACAACTCTTCTGACAGATAATGTTGATAATCTGTTTTCATTTACAGTTCGTTACCTGACAACTCTTACGATAGATCAATATGGTGTGCTTCTATATATCTTTTTCATTCCAGAGCACACACTGTGTCGGTGATCCTGGAAGTACATAGAGAAAAATTAGAATTCACTGAATCATTGAAATAATTTGGGAAATGTTGCTATAGCATGCACATTGGGGAATCCTTTCATTAAAAAACAGAGATATGAACATGCCTCTTAAGAATTCAATGATGCCCTTACAACATCTGCCCATTTGGCTCTAACTGCCTCTGATATCTTCTTCTTTTGCTCAATTGATTTAGGAGCCCTCTTGTCTTTTCGCTTCTGCTTTCCCGTTGCCTTTTCCATTTCAACAGCCTGCAACTAGTCTTGATACATCTTTTCTTTCAGGATTGCATAAGCATCCCATTGTAGTTCATCCTCACCATTAACACCTATTCTAGCAGCTTCTACAATGTTGTCTTCCCACTAAAGCAAACACATTTCTTGCAGTTTCTTCCTCTTACGTCGTTCTTCAAAAACCTTTCTCATTGATTCTCCAATCTTCATCCTTGTATCCTCATTGCAAGAAAGAAATTTAATGATAAATTAAGAAAAATGTAAAACAGGATGTAACAAGCAAGATAGAGAAGCATGAAAGAAAGTCTAAAGCCAAGAAGACATAGCTAAACAATAGTTAAGAGGTATAACTTGTAATTAATTTAAGGAAAGAGATCTGAAGTCTCAAGTACGAAGTAAAACATGATACTTGATCATTTCGAGGATAAATTGATGAGCTAGGGTTTAGGGTTACAAGTCAACCATCCTTTGACCTTTAATGGTAACCAAATCGAGGGGTGAAAGGGAAGAAATAGGGGTAGAACACTCCCTCTTACAAACCCATTATCTTACATAAAAATGTTGATAAATCCTGGCAATCGACCTTCAATGGATGAGGTTTTGACTCTTGAGATATCAATAGGAGGAACTCAGAAACCAATGTTAACCTCGCCCTACAAAAAATTGGGAGAGTTATCCAAATCCAAGCATCACAATTAGTCCGTCAGAGGTAGCTGAAGATATTGTAAGGCTTACGGTAGACCGTTTAATCTGCAGATTTAATGGCGTCCATCCCTCATAATAGACTTTGACCGATTGGATTAGCAACAACTAGGATTTGAAAGGGGATTATGAGTTGTCTCTGTAGAGAGAGGCTACTTCCTGATTTGGTTGTCTTCACTTGACAGACGACAGGGATGTTGTTTTGGAATGTGGACTATGGCTCATGAGCAGAGCTGGCCTGATCATGGAGTTTTGGGCCCGCGGTTTTGATCCAAGGGAAGAATTTATTGTCATCCAATTGTTGCTATGGTAGATATAATTATTCGAAGTATTAAAGAATATTTATTAATAATTATTTCCAAAAATCTCAGATTTTTCTACACAACCACTCAATCCTGGCAATGCAAATGAGTATCCTTCCAAGGCTATAGGAGATCCTTCCAAGGAAAAAATAACAAGGAAAAGAAAGTTGGGCGACCTATGCCAGAATCTGTGAAAATATGGATCTGAGCAAACCATTACCAAACGAAGTAACTCTAAGGCTAGGTTCTTTGGTCTATGAGAAAAATATCAATTATGAAAATATTCCTTTTAGTGCAATTTTTGTCAAGAGTATGATCATTTTAAGTAGGTGTGTCATGTAAAGTCGAAGAACCAGATCTTGAAAAGGAAGTGAAGAAATCCCCCAAAAGGAACCTTTTCCCCCAAGGGAATCCAGAATGTCATAAAAAGACAGGATCAAAAAATGAACAGCAAAAAACTCAAGCTGGGCCTTCAAGGACAAAACATACTAATACAGAAATCGAAATGCCCAAACACCAAAAAATTTACCAACCGAAATGGATCTAGTGTATTAGGAAAGATTATGCACCCTGTGGAACCATGTATTATCTGATAGGGCGTTGAACTCAACAATAAATGTGTTGTAGAAGGCACTATGATACATAGAGTGGAAACAACACACTATATGTTATCAAACATAAACAACCAGCTTACCTCTGAGGATGACCAAAGTTTAAAAGTTTATTTCTAACCTGCAAATCCAAATAACACCAAATTGAAGGAGTAGATTCCCTGCATTGAAATTGACAAAGCAACACAATTCTTTGGACATTAAAGTGGGGATACTTGACTACATTGGTCTCTAAAATAAATTTCACTTCTTACATGACATCGGCTTGGGGTCTTGCATTGCCTGTTTGGTCCTCTCCTGAATCAGTGCAAGAGTTTCTATATTACAATAACAACCATTAATATTGTGCAATACATAGTGTTTATATCCAGATATAACTTAATGGATTAACAGTGTTTATATCCAGATATAACTTGATGCCAACAAATAGTCGGTACTAACTAACTAGAGAAGTCAAACACACTCTCGTAGACCTTAAACCACAATGAAACCTCTTTAGTGATCTAAAACCCTCGTGTGAGAAAAAAACAAACCTATCTTAGCATCTAATTCAAACTATTCCCAAATATATGGCTCAACAACAAATTGTTTATGCAGATGGGTGCTCTCTTGAATTACTATGATCTTAAATCATCTTATAATTTGCTTTCACCAACTTTATGTATAGAAATTGCTCAGTACATTCGAGGCAAGTATAACAGTAATATGATTTTCTAGTCCTATAGAAATGTCAATCTTCTGTATATCAGATGTTATAAATTCATTGCTATCTCTATATATCATATGTACCTTCCAGACCATTGTGGCATGCAAAGCGGCCTGAAAATATGATTAAGTACTTTCTCTATTTTCAATGTTAACAGAATAAAAGAAGCAGTTCTCATGGCATAGGCATAACACATAATTCTAGTAGCATAAATAATTAAACAATTTACAATTTTTTTAGAGGGTAAACCTTACATGAAACCGAACTAGCCAAATGCCCAACAACATTGATCACCCTTCAACAATAATTACTCAAACATACATATACATACACATGCAATAATTACTCAAACATACATATACATACGCATGTACACATGTATCTTGTAAATTTGATGCTTTGTGAAGGAATTTACCTGGGTTGTGCTTTCTGCCTTTTTTACAGGGTACTTTTCCTTTATTGGCATTACTGATTCTCAATCTCCTTTCATATTCCTTGGAAGGAATTTCTTCCACATCGTCGACATAGATCCTATATGACTTGCTCTATACTCTGTTGTCTATATTTATGTCCTCTTCTTGCAATATAGGAACAACATTCTCTACTGGTGCAATATTTGCAACAACCTTGATCACAACAGATCCGAGCATTCTCACATGCCTGGATTTGGAAGCTCCTCGACTAGAAATTTGCATTCTCTTCCATCTTGAAGACAATTTACCGTTATTAACGCAAACGAAGTTTACGAAATTTCTTCCGTGGGACAATGGGCACAAGATAACACTGCAAACCCACCACAAACCCACAACCAAATCTAGAAAACGGTGGAAAAAAAAGCTATGCACCAGAGAAAACACCCTCCTCCAACATTGCTATGCACCAGAGAAACCGCCCTCCAAATCCAGGAAAAAATGATGGAGAAAACCCTATGGAGAAAAAAAGATGGAGAAAAACCCTATGCAGCATCACGCAGGCTGGAGAAAAACCCTATGCAACATCACGCAGGCTGGAGAAAAACCCTATGCAACATCACGCAGGCTTATGGTAGAGGTGCGGGCAACCCTTTGTAATAAAATATGCCCCATCGTATTGGATATTTATATAGTAAATAAAAAAAATCTTTTTACCCTTAATATACCACCAATATATTGGTTTAGAATTTTTTGATTTTTAACCCCCCAATATGAATGAACGTGATATCATATTGGTCCCTAGGTGACGCCCCCGTGAATTTTCTATGGTCACAAATGGGATAAATAAGGGGCTGTTACAAAATTTGAAGGTCTTATTTCCTTTCAAGTTTTTAGAATTTCAAGAGGGACTTAAGCATTTAGGTTTTGTCCTAAAAACTAAGGTATATGGAAAATAAGACTAGCAATGGCCTTTAGCAAAATTAATGAAAATAAAATCTCTTTCTGGTGCACTAGATAATTGTCTCGTGGTGGTCACCTAGTTTTAATGAAGGTTGTGCTGGAAGCAATACCCATGTATTAGCATTCAATGACACATATCCCAGAAGGTATTTTGGATAATATTTAAAGGACCCATTTCAACTTTATTTGGAGAGTGATTAGTGCTAAAATGGTGACCCATCTAACCAATTGGAATTCTATTGCTAAACCTAAGGATATAGGAGGCAGGGTCTTAAAAACATACACTCTTTTGGGGATACATTATGGATGATTTTCCTTTCACTTATAATCTAGTAAATGAGTGATTCAATAAAGCTTTAACATTGGCATTTCCTCTTATTAGGTGATTTTAGTCTTGGAAGATAGGTAATGAAGCACACTTAGGACTTTGCTATAATAGGTTTCTCTAAGGTTGTTTTACTTCTTAAAGAGTTAATTTGATACTTACACGACATTGATTAATGCATATTCAATCAATTTGGGAACATTCATTATATCACTACACTCTAGAACCATGGTTTCCTATAAACTCAAGACATAGGATTGTTGATGGATAAGGCACATTCTTGGAAAAGGCTTGTATTGGAATTGCAAAGAGAGCATCTCACACTTGGGGATTCTATTGACAAACCAGATTCAGTATAGAACAAAGTGGGAGTTAATTATATTTCAAATAAGGATATATGGCTCTTGAAGGGGTGGAATTACACATGGTTTTCTAAACTATGGAAGAGCAAAGTTCCATTATTTTTTTTTAATGTGGTTATCTTTACATAATAAAATTATTACCTAGGAGTTTATGTAGAAAAGACTAAAGGAAAGGCCTAACATTTGTCTTCTATGTAGAACTCATGTCAAAACTTGTTCACATCTTTTCATAAAGTGCCATTTTACTAGGGTTCCTCTTGTAGGCGGGGGGGTTGGGNTAAAGGAAAGGCCTAACATTTGTCTTCTATGTAGAACTCATGTCAAAACTTGTTCACATCTTTTCATAAAGTGCCATTTTACTAGGGTTCCTCTTGTAGGCGGGGTGGTTGGGGTGGTGGGCTATGGACGTCCCCACCCTGGACTGAAACCTGCGAATATCTAGACATGATGCCCTCGATGCAGATACAATGCAATGAAAAAAAGTACAATTTTACTAAACATGTGCATAGAGATTTGGAAGGCAACCTTGGGAAGCATGATATCTGGAATGGAGATTATATAGAATCCTATCTCAAAATTTGATATGATAAACGAAAGCTAAACAGTTAAAGAGTTGTTCCTTTTATTTCTCAATGGGGAATTTTGATAGCTGGAAATCCCATTGTTTTTAAAGATTGAAGCATACCAACTTTTCAAATCTCTGCTCAAATACTTGCATTACTACAACATTGTACTACTTCTCCATAGCAATAACAAATAAATCATAGCATTCAAATTAAGAAGGGTACTACAAGTGTAAAACATTTATGTTTAGTAAAGCGTTTAGCTTCACCAGCTAGAACAGGTGCACAAATGTTTTGTCTTGAGTCAATTTCATCGACTGGTGCATTGATATTTTCCTATTGTTTCATCTATTTATGGACTTAAGGCACGACCTGGTTGTCACATGAGTCATGCTGGAGCAATTATGCTTGGTGGTATTCATTACTATGTGAGATTATTATCAATATCGATGGGCTTGGATACATCACCTCCATCCTCTGCATAGAGATACCGCAAACAGAAAGATCGTGAGAAAAGAAGTATATTACAACGAGCAGTTGGTGGATTGCATTATAAAAGAAGCATGTTTGTTTTTGTGGCTTTGGTACCACATCACACCATCATCACACCATCATCACTGAAAATATCTGAGGTAAACCACTTCAATAAATTCAACTTTATTATCAACATTCATCTTTTGAAGATTAATTTAGCTTTCAAATAGTCAAATTTGTAAGTTTGTTATTACTTGTAATAGTTCTTAGTTCTTGTGCAAGTGTCAATTTGAAAGTGAGTTGAATTGAGATGAATTGTACTTGGGTGCATTTTTGACTAAAACCGACACCCTCATTTTCTGAGTTGGTCTCACCCTCATTTTACGAGTTAAGTTTGCCAAGTGTTTGTGAAATGGTGGGATTGTAAGAAGCCCTTCTTTGAGCGAGTCTTCCAATTTATCAATGGAAAAAATGAATGGCTTGGTAGAGTTACTGAATACTCTACTTATTTCCTTTGCAGACAATATTGTCATGGTTGACAAGATCACCCTCACCCACATTCAAGACTGTATAAAATATTTAAAAGACATTTAATTTTCTACAACTTGAGTTGCAACTTCAACATAATCAAAATTGACTTTCTGAACTTGCTCATGTTTAAAACAATTCTCTTCGTGATTCATATCAACAGTCTACATAGAATGACACCACTTCAAAAGAACATATGCAAATCAATGGCCCCACATCAAAATAAAAAGAAAATGAAGGTGAATTTATGCATATAGAGTTTGTGCTTGTTCCTTCCAAGCCCATCATTAGGCCATGGAAAGAAATTGCACACAACAAGCACAGAACCGGTTTTGGATATGACAAGGAAGTGATAGTTCAATTCTTGATTTCTCTAAGCCTATCCAGTTTCAAAGTGTTGGATTCCTCAATAAGAGCTCATCTGCATCCACTCCAGCTCATAGTTCGACATGCCAACATTGTGATCGAGTTGGCCATATGAAATATCAATGTTTTGATATTCATCCTTGTAAGCATTGTGGAAAGCACACCCATTCTTCAAACATATGATTCACTCTGAAGAAACCTACAAGAGAGAATATTCACTATGTGTGGATCGCTTATTGGCAATGGTTGTCAACAACCAAGAAGATTTATATGTCATACTGCAGAGTTCATTAACGAATATTGACACATCTCGTAGTTGAGAGATATTATTCTCCTCACATTGTTTCTAACTAGGGGAATGATAAAAAACAAAAAACAAGCAAGCGGGAACAAGCGATTCTGCATCAGATCCAGAGTGCTTTGATCTTGCCAAACTTAGTGCTATAGCCAGATCTAGAGACAAAACCATGACTATCAATTTACTATAATATTGCACCAGATTCTACTAGCCTTTCAGAATGTTCCAAGAAGCTATGAGTCTTCAAGCCAAGTTCCAAAGTTTGTGGTCAGCTTAAAACCACTCATTCAGTAGAATCAACTTTTGCTAGTTTTTCAGAATATTCCAAGAACCTTTGAGCCATCGAGCCAAGTTCCAAAGTTTTTGGTCATGTTTAAACCACCTTCATGGTTCATGATTTTATAGTTGTTGAGATCGATAGTTTGTGGTCATCTTAAAACCACCCACGTAGTAGAAGACTTGAACTTTTGCTAGCCCCCTATTGATTTGTGGTCAACATAAGCCACCACTTCAGAGAGTGTTTGTATTTAGTAAGAGAAGTCAGCTCCTGTGAACTTGCTTGGCATAGTCGGGTTGTCAAATTCCATATTTCAACTCTCTTTTCTTTGACTCCTATACACCCCTTCAGATTAAGGGGGGGATTGTTGGAAACATTAATCCATAAGTGTTAAAGATCCCAAGAGTCACATGAAAATGTGAACAATCATCTTGGCTAATTCGAGTGGCATTTTATGAGTGGCTAATTCGAGGGATTAGTTTCCTATTGGAAGATGAGGAAGTTGGGGTCCTTCCTTTGGAGGCATACTATTTTTATAATCAATTCAAATGACCATGAATTAGTGGTTTCTAAGCATTCTCCCAAGCATTGATGTTGTTTGCAATACAAAAAGTTTCATCATACAAAGAAGGGACTTGTTCTCGATGGAAATAATTCATTTCTCATAGTTTATAAAGGCCCCCAATCAAAAACTATGGAAATTGTGTTGTTTGCATGTTTACAGTATCATTTTTTCCTTCTCTATCTCATCCTCATTTCCAGAAAAATTATGAATTGTAAATTAATTGGCTTTGATTGTTTTATATTTTTTTATTATTCAAAGTGCTAAAGGAGGGTGATTCGAATCAAACAATTTTGTAGGGAGTACTATTGGATCTAAAAATACAAGTTAATGAGGATCAATCATACAACTTCTATCTTTATTGGGCTTTTTCCATGAAGTCATTGTAATGATATATGCAGGGATGTATTGCATTTACCATGATATCGATGCCCAAGAATGCCCTGGGAGGCGAGAGAAGCCCTACATAGAGAAGAGGGTTACAATTTATTTGAGCAACAAATTTGCGTTTTGGAATAAGAGCAAGAAGAACGCCATCTTGAATTTCAATAGTGGCCTATCAGTGTCATTTGGGATGAACAAGGATATGCTTCCCAAGATGACAATAGTTATGAGCAAGGTGAATAGTCCTTAGGAATAATAATGCATTTGTTTGGTAAGCACATAGGGGTTGTAAGTCTGAATTCAATCACCAAGAATCAAATTTGAAGAAGGATTCCTCTAGAAGATGGCATGGTGAATTGATGTCATCAACTACACTAGGCCACATGTTAACTTCAACTATTTTTAAAATAGACTAGATCCATATGATAAGTACTATAGACACGCAAGTTAGATCCAAGGGCTCACTGCTTCAACCACTAAAGAAATTGACACCCATGTTTGTCACAAAACAAACCATGGAAGGAAAGTGGATACATTTTGAAGAGGAACCATGCATGGTAGAAGCCTTTTTGTTGGTCACGCACTGGTCAATCAATTTACCATGTGGCAAAGTAATTTACAATCAGAAAGAATTGAATTAGGGGAAGAAAATTTTGAGAGGAGAGGAAAAAAGAATTGGTTGGTACAATCACTTCCTCAAGTAGGCCATGGAAAAGAAGGATCACAGAAACAAAATCTAAAACAACTAATACATAGACAAATTCCTTCCATAACATTTTATTTCTCCACTACGAGAAATTTGAATCCCAATAGGGATGATATATTATAGGGCGTCACACCAATGCAATAGTAGAGGTAGTGTAGGCAGTGGTTTGTTTGAGGAGAGCAAATAAAACAATAAGGAAAGGGCAAACAAAACATCAAATTCATTATAATTCGAGAAAAATCGCATAAAGTGAATGATGTTGTCCAAGTGGCCTTAGTTTAACATAGCGAGATGTGCAACTGTATGAAAGAAAAGATCCAAAAAAATTCTCAAGCAAAGGAATGAGTGCAAGAGACATTCTAAATTCCTTGAGATGCTTCTAAGTTCAATGGTACTAATTCTCCCAATATTTTTTATTATCTTCATGTTGAGGCCTGGAAAATCGCAGGCGGCAACAGTAAGGGATTCTCCCCAATCAATGTTCCCAACTAGCCCGCTGACTGTTTGGTATAGGGAATCCGTCCGGTTTGCGGTCCGGCTACCGTAGGTCAAGTAACAAACAAGGCTTTACCGGTTGCGGCCCGGTCCACCGAGTTTTTTAGTATTATGAAATGAAATGCAAGTGCCTAACTAGATGCAGAGTGATAAAATGCCGGGAGCGGTCACAATGTGATGCGCAGGTTCTTACCTCTCGTCTTAAAGCTCACAACATTCAAATCACAGACAACAAGAAATAAACTAACTATCTACTCTATCCCTAGGGAGCAAGACTTGTCATTTCTGGTGAGTAATACACTTAGCACATGCACTACGAAGAGTTACAGTTAGCTGATACTCCTTTCAAAACACATGAGCGATTACATGTATTCAAACAACCAGATAGCCAATTGCTTTATAAAAAACACATCATCTATTACTCACAGAGGAAAATATCCTAAAAGATACCGAAGAACATTTAACAAGAACATAGGTTCAGGAAATCAAATATTCTCACAGTACATGAACACAGCTGAAAACGAAATAGTCCCTCTTCAACATAATTCATTGAATAGCATTGATACATCCCATTTTACTCTCTCCGACCAGTAAAATTGCAGTTTCCTGCGCAAAACGAAGTAGTTCCTCTTACAAGCAAACATTTACAAAATTTTCCAGGGAAAAATCCCTGTCTCATTCCTACTTTCAGACATTTAAACTACAATTTGCGACCCTTCGGGCTTCCCCCCAAATGTGTGTATTTCCAGTTGCCAAAACGTTTCTGATCCCCCATCTTTCAACGCACATTCATGATTGGTTGGGTAACTGCCAGGCCTTTCAGAACTCCGCGTTTGATGTTAAACGGTCCGTCTTCCTCCACGCTGTGGCATTTTGATCGCTCCTCTGCGCTCACCTGCAATCGATCGACAAGCATCATCCACTGGGATTACGTTATAAAACAAAATAGTCAGATCTACTCATGAAACAACCAGCCCGCAAGGAAAACACCAGGCGTCGATACCACTACCTCGACCATGGCGGGAAAGTTACTGGTGGCTCAACAATACTTACGTCGGACGGGTAGACCACTCCACAGGCGGGAAACATCATTAATCGGACGTCGGAAGGATGGTACATTGGAAGTTGAAAGGATCTCCCAGCCGAAACGGTGGACGAGACAAAGGCTGAAGACCAGCGACGAGGGCAGGAGGAGGCTAAGTCGGACGTCGACAGACATTAGAATCGGAAGCTCAAAGGATCTCCCAGCCGCAACGACGAACGAGTCAGGGCTACGGGCAAGCGATTTAAGGTTAATACGAATCGGGCGTTGGAGAGATTTAGAGAGTCGGACGCTAAAAAGATCTGAGAGCTGCAACGGCGGTAGAACAGAAAACTCACAGCTTTCGATCTGAAATTAACAAGAGGCCCGATCGCAAGAAAAATTCAAGTGTTCAAACAGTTTTAAGGATCAGGCACAGCTAGGTTCGTTCTTTCTCCGAAAAGGCAACTCTGAAGAACAAAGATTTTCTTTTTTCGACCAGTAAACCAGACATCCACGGCTCAAACCAGAACTGAACAAGGCATAAATAAACCGGCTGACATCCACCTTCAAAGTGAAATGAAAAGAAGACAAGCCCGCGAAGCTCAAGAATTTAACGATCAAACCAAGCAAAAATGATGAGGAGGGGCCCAGAATTTAAATAAAAATAAATTTGGGGAGAATAGTTGCGGCAGCAACAACTGGCGATTTCCTGGTGAACCTAGATCTCTGGGTGACTTTTCTTTGAGTGGCAGACTGTTTCACAACAAAATGCATCAAATGAATTCTTCCAGCTATCCGGATTTCTCAAATGACCGAAGTGTGTACCTTAATCATTGATACTAGTCCAATTTAGGGAAGTGGAAACCGAGACCTGCAAGTCCAGATAACTCTGTCGGGGCCAGGGTATGAGTTTCATTATTACCTCTGTCTTTAGGTAGCTAACAGCGTGGACACCACAGGATTGTAGCAGATGGTAAACAACAGTATTCGTTTGTTCCTCGTTCCCATGCCATTTTAGCACTTTTGTGCTTTTGGAATTTTGTCCTTTTCAATCTGAGTCCTTCTGTACGCCTTTCTTACTGAATTTTAATTCAGGATCCTCTATCCCATAGTGTGCTTTTGTGTGAGTGGTGTGCTTCAAGTTTCAGCTCATGGACGGAGAGGATCTTTTGGCAATTTAGTGCTTATGATTCAAAACCCGCTTTGATATATGATGGTTTTATAGAAGTCTTTTGACTCTTTATTTGCCTTTTGGCATTCGTTTCTTGGCATGGGATCATTTAAATTTAATACACTGTTCACCTTGCTTCTTTCCATGGGTCCTTTGCTGTTGCTCCTTAGAACATTTTAGATGTGACGTGGATGGAGCCTCGACATAGTACTCCCGACTCCCCGAATCCGGTTTATTTCATAGGGGTTAGGTAGGACTTCAATGCACACAGAATTTAATTCGAGAAAACTGTTAGGCTGGAAGAATTCAGTCAACAACACACAGGTTGACACTTAACATATTTACTATTCCCAAAAAGATCTTAATATCCCCCATACAACCGTAAGTTCGTTCCCTTTATTGAAAATTAACAACTCAAAATGAAACCAAATAAAAGCATGACTCAAAACAACCAAAAAACTTATTTATATACAAGACCGAAAACTCAAGAAAAGTAAGGTTTGAGAACCAAACCATTAACTGGCAAGTTCTCCTCCCATCCCTGTAAATCTTGCAACTTATAAGTAGCAGGGCCAAGTTTTGCTGAGATTTGAAACGGGCCTACCCACAACTACTGGAACTTAGTATGCTTCCCTTTCTCATCATGGGGATGATCCCACTTAAGAACTAGGTCTCCCACCTCCAGGTCCTTTTTCCCGGCTTTATGTTTGTCAAACCACTTTTTTACTACCTCCTGCTGTTGTTGAAAGCGTTCTCTAGCCTTGTCTCTGGCCTCTTCTGCTTTCAGGAGATTATATATTCTTATTTGGAGAACCTCATCATCCGACCCCCTAGACTCTTGAGCTAGTATGGAAGATGGTAGCATGATATTGGGAGGAAGGATGGCTTCCTTACCGTACACAAGGGTATAGGGTGACACTCCTATTGCAGACTTGGGGGTGACTCTGTTAGCCCACATGGCGTTGGGTAAGGCTGAGTGCCAACTTCTCTGGTTTTCTACTACAGTCTTCTTCAAAATTCTAATGAGGTTTTTATTAGAGGACTTGGCCAGGCCATTCCCTTGCGGATAACAGTTAGCAGAATAATGTAATTTTATCCCTTTATCCTGAGAAAATGCAGTCAATTTAATTGATGAAAAATATTTAGCATTGTCAAAAACTAACGAAATTGGAACTCTAAACCTGGTCATGATATGATCTTGTAGGAAGCTAATGACTTCGTCTTCGTTTATCTTGCGCAGTGGGATAGCCTCGACCCAGCGAGTGAAATAATCAGTCGCAGTCAGAATGTACTTGTGCAGCAGGGAAGAGTTCGGTTTTATTTCTCCAATAATGTCCAGCCCCCATTGCTCAAATGGTTCTGTGATCATCACAGGCTTTAAGGGCGCTGCTGCTTTAGGCTGTCTCCCACCACACCTTTGACAAATATCACACTTCCTGACATGTGCATGTGCATCCTTAAAGAGTGTAGGCCAATAGTAATTGGCTCTAAGGATTTTGTGGGCTGTAGTGTCGCCTGAATAATGTCCCCCAGCCAGACCGTCATGTAGTTCTGTCATTACTTTCTTCGCGCCTTCCTTTTCCAAACATCTGAGGAGAACCCCATCATAATTCTTTCTGAATAACACTCCTTCAACAAGTTGATAGGAGGCCGATTTGAGACGCAGAGCTCTTCTTTGTTTGGAACTCCAATGTTCTGGCAATAGCCCTGACTGCAAGTAATGCACAAGGTCTCTATACCAAGACTCAAGGGCTGTAAACAGAGGACATACATCCATTACATGCAATTCTGCTTCATCTTCCCATGCCTGTTCTTCGTTGTTTCTGTTTTCAGTCATCAATCTGCATAACCCTTGACCTTTCACTATAGTGGCTGGCTTGAATTCAAGGTCATATTCTTGAAGGGCTGTTACCCAGTTACCCCTTCTTTCTCCTAACTCTTTCTGAATGAGAAGGGATCTCACAGCTGGGTAAGTGACTATTACCTTGGTTTGATTTTTTAATATATAAGGCCTGAATTGTTTCACTGCCTTAAACACTGCGTACGCTTGTTTATCAATGGCTAGGTAGTTTAATTCAGCCCCTTGCAGCCCAGTGCTCATAAAAGATATTGGGAATTCATCACCCCCATCCTCCTTTTGCGTGAGCACAGCAGCCAATGAATCATCGGATGCAAATGTATACATAATAGAGTCTTTGTCAAAGTCTGGAATTTTCAGAGAGGGTGCATGTGCAACAACAGTCTTGATCTTACTGAAAGCATTCTTCTTAGTTTCAGTCCACTTAAATTGTGCATTTTGCTTGACCATCTGCTGCAGTGGCTTAACAGTCTGGGCAAAATCAGGCACGAACCTACGTACGAAATTTATTGTTCCCATGAAGGATTGCATTCCTTTTTTATTATGGGGCATAGGGATTTGTTCAATGGCCTTAATTCTTTCTGGGTCTATAGATATACCTTTCTTTGAAACTATATGCCCCAACAACTTGCCTTCTGTGACCGCGAATACGCACTTCTTTGGATTGAGGGAAATACCGTATTTCCGACAGCGTTCGAAAATTTGCTTTAGGTGGAACGCGTGCTCCCCTCTTTTCTTTGAGAATATTGTGATGTCATCAAGGTATACCACGACACTTCATCCAATCAGTCCATGGAAAGCTATGTCCATAGCTCTCTGAAACGTCGCTCAAGCGTTAATCAATCCAAAGGGCATCCTTCTGTAAGCAAAAGTTCCCCATTTAGTTCTGAATGTTGTCTTCAATCTATCTTCCTCAGCCACTAACACCTGGTTGTAGCCAGAGAACCCGTCCAACAATGAAAACAATTCAGAACCAGAAACCAGCTGTAGTAATTGCTCCATGGGAGGCACCGGATAGTTGTCTTTATCTGAGGCGCGGTTTAAGTTTCTGAAGTCCACGCATAGTCTAATTTCTCCTGAATTTTTCCTGACCGATACCAAATTTGACACCCACTCGGAGTGCCTGACTTTAAAAATAATCCTAGCGTCTAACAACTTCTTCACTTCGCTCTGGATTAGTGGTTCCAACTTTGGGTGCATCTTCCTCAACGACTGCTGATACGGCTTGACGCCTGCTTTAATAGGGACGATATGCTTGATGATGCTGGTGTCGTAGGTTTTCAACTCTTCGTACGTCCACGCAAATACGTCCTTGTACTGTTTAAACAGACTAACGAACCTTTCCCTTTCGGCCGGTGAGCAACATTTGCCAAGATTTACAAATTTAGGATTGTTCTCAGCCCCTAAATTTATCAGCTCGAATTGTAGAGTTGAGCTGTGCGTCTTCATGTTGGCGGGTCTTATGAACTATTC
>LPNX010260443.1:638931-697352 GCA_001517045.1 Pseudotsuga menziesii | reverse complement strand
ATATACAGAGAGAGAGAGAGAGAGGGGCACTATATCCTTACCACTATACTCCTAGGTGCACCCACACAACTCACAAGCATGAGGCACGGGTAAGTCGGGGTGTTTTGAACTGGTGACCTCTATTACAATATAACATCTCATTTTCAAGTGAATCGCCAGTCGAGCTACACCTCTGCGATCTCTCTCTCGCTCTCTATATATTCACACTATTTGACAAATATTGATAAAAATATACCGTCCACCAATGACATTTAGTACTAAAATGAATATAAAAACATCAAGTTGTAAAAATAATATTAAAAAACTAAAAAAAAAACATTCATACAAATACTAACGAAACATTAACAAAAACTATAATCGATTCTTTGACACGGAAAATTAAAATGCTAAAATTAAAAAACGATAAAACTTGTAATAAATCCACAAAATTAGACAAGTGTAGATAAGCACTACAAAAGGAAGGAACTATCAATGAAGGGTGGGTCTCTCTATAACTAATGAACGTGGGTAACTCTATGGCAGGCGATCCCAAAGGGGATTCATGGAGGAAGTAACCAATGCACAAATAAGAAATAACATCTTTAACAAGGAATGAACCTAACTAGTTTGTAGTGTGAGTTTATTCTTTCTTGCAACCTTGCCACGTGAGCTTTATATAGAAAGAAGTAACTTCACCAATAGAACAAGTTAACAGCAAATTAGTTACTGTGGGGATGGTGTATTGGTTGGTCTGGATGAATGTTTTTCGGCACTCTAAATTTGAAAAATTTGATATACTAATAAAACATCAAAAAATTATAATCCATACTTTCACATAGTATTAAAATGCTAAAATTAATAAGCATAGATTTCGTCTTAAACTTGGATTTAACAAGCACCGAGAGGAGTTCAATTTTTTGAAGTGCAAATATTTTTATCTTAATTTTTTTACATGTTTAGAAAAAATTACACATAAGTTTAGGTAGATTTATGTTGTTGGAGGGATAATCCACCTATCATATCGGCACAAGAATCAAGATTACATAAATAATCCATACACTCATACATTCATAAGAGGCTCAACAAGCGCATACATGTCACTTATAAGAATTGAACCTAGGTGGGGAGGGTAACATTCATTCCTCCCAACCATCCAAGATACAACCAATGTACATTTTGCCTCGTATCAATCACTTCATTCATGAAAAGGCAAAGAAACATGGAGATTGGTGTACTTGCACAAGTTTGAACTCGCTTGGATGTTTCAAGAAATTGATATCCAAAGATGAAAAATGGGAAACATAGAAAATGGTGCACTTAAAGTGTTTAAAGAATTTGTGGATTTTAATGGATATGATATCTTATTGGTGATTATTTAAGTCCCCAAGTCCTTATTATGGAGATTTAACTCTAAAAAATATTTGGACTTGTGTAGTTCATATATTAGAGTGAACGGAGATTTGCCTTCTCAAAGATGTGGTTTATTTATTTACTATGTATCATCCTTAAGAAGTGAAGTTATTTATTCTTTATATTTTAATGTTATTTTTGGTGGTTCATAACATTTGGCAGTTCTTTGTTTAACTCCATGATATGAGTCATCTTATAATTTTCATCCTATTTTTTTTTAAGGAGTTTCAATGTGTGAAATTTTTAGGGTATAGAAAGGATATAGCTAAGTACCATGTGAAAAAATTTCAAACTTTGCTTTGCTATACTTTGAAGTTATAAGATGTGCAAGTTAGGGATTTTTACTAGTCTTAAAACTAGCCTCAAACAAGTGTTTTTGGTAAAGTAATCATATATGAAGCAAGCGAGCTCGAAATATAGTGCCATCAATGGAGTTCAAAAGGGGATAAATCAAGTGTTATAGATCCGAATTTCAGAATTTGACCTGTAATATTTGGTGTGTGGTATATCATACATGTTCTCTCTTTTAAAGGGTGCCAAAATCATCATATTTTGAGAAAGTTATCTAAAAAAATTCTTGGGCATATCATACTTTAATGAAGCTTGTGGAATTTCATAGAAGACATACCAAGCTATTAGAGGTTGCAATTTTTAGAATCCTAAGTGTAAAAATATTAAAGTTACATTATTGGCTAGCATGACAACCTCTAAAGTAGGGTTTGAAAAGGGCAAAAACAAGAGGTTTGGGTAATTCACCCATAAATTTATCTTGGTAGAGCCAAATTAGATGGGATCAAGAGCATATTGAAGAGGATAATTTAGATTACATCATGTATAAATTTCATCAATATAAGTGTTATAATTGAATAAGCTATAATAGGATGAATATTGGATAATAGATTTGTCTCAAAAACCCTAAGCTTGCCATGTCTAAATGTAACAAGCCAAATGTGACCCAAGGAAAGGCTTATGAAGGCCCATATATGACATAAGAAGAGGAATATACAGAATTTAAGATGTCCAAGATGAAATAGAGAACATAGAGCCTAGAATGTATAATGTGAAAGAAGATTGATGTCCTTGATATGGTAACTGAAACAAAATTCCAAACTTTTAGAGATGATATCAAAGAGAACCTTAAAGACATGGTAAGAAATATAACACCAAAGAGATGGAAAGCAAATATGACCTTAAAGAGAATCTTAATGACATGAGGGAGGAAATTTGAAGGAGCTAAGTTTCCTCTTTACTGTAAATTTGCCTCGTCGATAAGAAGAAAAAGAGAACAAGAAGATTGAGTTCCATAAAATTGATCATTCATCACTCCAAGATCTACATCAATGGGGGTTCAATTTGGGACTAAGGAACTAATTCCATATGAATATTAATACGAGAAAGTATGATGATAATGAGCCCATAAACATGGATAATCTAGATGGAGCCACTATTTAATCTATACCAAATACCAACTTGAGAAAATGTAACTATTTCATCCTTGGTTTAGAACATGATCAATTTGTGTGGTACCAATGCCTTTGTGATCACAAAAAGGATTTTATTATCTCTTGGTCCATATTTATGGTTGAATTGATAGCACACTATGTGGATATTAGATCAACACCTTCTTTATCCAATTGACATACCTCAAGCAAAGAGGTTTAATTTCAAAGCACAGTTGTTGAGTTCAAAAGTCGAGTCTTGAGAATGAAGAATATTCTAGAGGATTATTTGTTGAATCTCTTTACGGGCACTTTAAAGGAGAGCATTCTGCATGATTTTCACATGTTAGGAACCTAAATACCTAGAGCATCCTTTCAATGTGGCAAGGAAAATTGAAAGTAAAAATATGACTACCATAAGTGTGGTAACTAACACCTATAGAGGGAACAATGTTCCTACTTCTAACCTCACCCAACCTGCAAGGTTGACCCATCAACAAATGGATGACAGAATAGAAAAATGATTACATCATTTGTGAGATAATGTATACCACGGGGAAAAAGTGTGATGAGAAGAAATTATTATATATAGATTGTGAAGAAGAGAAAGAACAAGAATTAGAAACTTTTCAATATATAGAACTAGAAGAAACTAGTCCAACCATATATTGTCATGCTCTAGAGGGCATTAAAACTCCTCAAACTTTCAAGATAGAAGGATATAAATAAAAAAGGGCAACAATGTTGATTGATTTTGCTAGTATCCATAAATTCACATGCTGCAAATTATCCAAACTTATCAATTGCTTTATATATCAAGCACTAGAGTTTCAAGTAATGATTGCAAATAGAGGTTACCATGAATTGTTCAAGGAGGTGGCCTAGTATTAAGCTCATTATGGTGGATTATTGCATAGAAAGGTGATTGATCTACAATCCAATAGGATAAAGATCTTACAACCAACTTAGATGATAGACAAATTTACACCCAACTAACTTGATATATCTAAGGTTAACATGAATTGTTTAAGAAAGTGCCAAAGTATTAAGCTCACTATGGGAGATTGTTTATTGTATATTACAATGATTGCAATCCAAAATAATTGTGTCGATTTTGTTTTTGGGGTCCAATGGTTACATTCATTAGGAATAATGTCTTAATTTTCAAGAACTTTTCATGAATTTTCTTCAGAAGGTAAGGAAATTGAATCAAAGGTATCCTAGGGAAACTATCTAAAGTAATAAGCTCTAACAACATGACAAAATTATTAGAACAATATGCCATGGTGTAATTGCACAATTATCTCACTAGATGTTCAAACATCTAAACCCTCTAAACCCTTGGATCTCCAAAGATTTACTGCCAAGCATTCTAAGATATTTGTAGATATTTCCAAACTTGGTATTTCGTTGACACAAAAGCATGATCACATTATTCACCCACAACTAGGAAGCCTCCCTCCTAACATCAAACATTATAGGTACCCCTATGCACAAAAGAGAAAGATTGAGGACATGGTTCAAGAAACGTTAGAGGTTGGCATCTTTCAACTTAACCAAAGTGGTTTATCTTTTTTTTTTTTTATAACTAAAACGAATACACACACACACACACACATATATTTATTGAAAAAATTTGGTTGGGCCTTCACCCAATTACATATATTCTCAGATATACAATTCCTCGTTTCCAAAACTTCTCATTTCTAGATTAGTACTTTTGACACCACCCATCATTTCTACCTTATGGAATAGGATGCATCAAACTAGGTCCTTCATTCAAACTTAGCATTCCTAGAGGTAGTTGACAACCCTGATTTGCTTTGAGGTCTACCATCTTATTCAATTCTTGAAGAATGTGATAAGAGGTTATAGAGACACAGTATAACAAGATGAAATGTAGCCTTTGCATAGTCACGTTCAAGCTTAGATTGTTGAACTTTGTAGCAGAGTTTAAAATTTTTATTATAATTTTTGAATCTCCAAATATTTGAAGGTTATTATGTCCAACTTCCTTTGCGAGTTGACAGGATTTTAAAAGAGCTAATATTTCTGCTTGATTATTCGTAATTTTTCCAAATCCCCAACTGAAGCTGGTTTCTAACCTTCCTCTCGGGTAGTAAATCAACGCCCCTGCCCCAGCTTTCCCTGGATTTCCTTTTGACGCTCCATTGAAGAAGATTGAAACTTTATTTTTTCTTTGCCACCATTATGAAAATTCTTTTTTTTCTGGAAGTCTCACCTGCCAAATTGGTTCGATAACAAGCCTACCAGAACCCAACTGAATTTTATACGCCTGCAGTGATCCAAGCCAATTACGCTCATCCGTGAATTTAATGGAATCAATTTAAATATTTCCCACAACTTCCAATAGCAAAGCCTTTACTTTTGTTGCTACAATTTCTGGTTTTGTGGCCTTACTGTTAAAAATCAATTCATTTCTTACCAACCAAATTTTCCACCATAAAAATTTTGGAATGGATTGTCAAATTTTCCTCCATTCATGACTGATTGAGAGAATTCTTGGGTACCTTGACATCCAGTTTGCAAATAGACTTACAAGTTCAATGTTCGAAGGAGCTGAAACCAACAACCCACTCAAGATATGCACCCAGGCCTTTTGAGTAAAAACGTAACCAACAAAAACATGGTCTAAAGTCTGTGTGTCTTGATAACATAGACAACATCTAAACGGTCCAAAAAACCCCCTTCTTGACAAGTTTTTGCCTGTTAGAGTTTTCTGTTGTATTAGTATCTGTTAATTCATGAATTTGTTTTCTTCAGTCTTATATTTTGTTTGTGTTTTTGAAGCTTGCTCATTTGCTTACTTCTAGGAAATTTTGGTTTAGAGCTCAATTTTGAGTTTATGTCATTAGGTTTTCATCATTTTTGTTTTTTCCTATGTCCTGAAGGGTTCTGTAGAGTATATTTTGATTAATGGTTTCATGAATAGCACTAAGATCAAGGTTTAATCATATAAACCTAGTTTTAAAGTTGAAGTATTGATCAAATAACACAAATTAGATTTTTGAACTTTCTTGTAGCGCAAGGGTAAAAATAATGCACTAGTGCGCTACAAGAAAGTCGCAAGTGCTCAATTTGTCATTTTTCACGCCGATTTCTTCAATGATTTCGTTCCTGGGGTGACTAATCACATCAATAAGCAGGTTTGATATGTGTCTTTCTAGGATAATCATGTAAACAAGTGTTGGTCATTATGTGAGGAAGATCGTGGCAATTAGATGTAAATGCATGGCAAATCATGACAGAGAGTGGAATAAGGCGAGATTTTAGGGAAAGATGTTCTCGAACTGAAGATTACGAAGCTGGTGGATGCCGGGGTGGAGACACATTGCTAAAAAATCAGAATTTGGCAGTTGAAGGAAGAATTAGGGTTTCACAGCGTGACAGTTAGAGGTGAGCTAGAGAGTTGAAGACACCTGGAGCGTTAAATTCGACATTTAGCCAGTCCAGGAATCAACTTATAACACCTGCATCAAGCTTTGAATGAGGTATCTCACGTGACCTTGGTCACGACCTGTTAAAATTGGGGTTTTTTCTGCTAAGCCTTATGATGCCAAATTGTTAGAGGAAAACATGAATTTATTTATTCAACAAACTTCCAATGGTGAGATATTAGTCCAAAAGTCTAAATGAGCATCGTTTGATGTTAGTAAAGTTTAGAACAACACTGTTAGAGATTTCTGGTGCTGTGTTTAGCCCAAACTATTTAAACTTGGCACAAGCATTTCCTGAATTGGTGATAGAATAGACTGTGTAAAATTGAGGACAAGCAGCATGTGAGAGTTCAAAGGAAAATTGACTGCCAAGACTATGAAAACTTGAAGAAAATAGGCTGTGAAGTTACTAACAGGTTCTGAAAACCACACAGAAGATGAAGAGGAGTGGGAAGACTAATAGGGCTGAGCCAACTGAGCTCAGTTGGATAGACAAATTTCCAGGATGTGCTGAACTCTTTGAAAATGCTGGATGGTTGAATTTTTTTTTAAAGATTGATGGATATAATGCTGAAGTCTCTCACAGGTTTGCTCAATGTTTTTTTTTACTAAAACGGTTATAGGCCTTTTATATTGATCTTCTGGCTAAGCAGCAGCCAATAGCATTACACACAGAGATTCTATTCTAATAGATGCCTAGAATCCATAGATATGGGCATGGCTATGCTCACTAACCCCTTTACAAAAATTCTGGAAATTTTCTGAACAAACATAGAACTTCATAAAAGCATAAACATAGTAGTGCAACTAGTGTTGCAGAGATAAACCAAGCAAAGAGAAGTAGAGTCAGCGCTCTGATTTTGGGGTCTTTCCATGCTCCTTGAGCATTTCATCCACCTTCTTTTCCAGCTCAGCCAGACTGTGCCCAATTCCACCTGAGAAGTTTGCCAGATCCTTCATGCTGGTCATATTATCTTCGAAGATTTCCTCCCTTAACTCTTTAAGCTCCTAGTTCATGCACTCCCATCGACTAGTTCCAGTCTTTTGCAATCTTATTTGCTTTGACTCCAGCTTGTGAATTGCTAACTTAACTTCATCCAGATCAATCTGAATCTGAGAGAGACGAGCCTCGATATTTGAGGACGAACTTGCTGCCATAGCTAGGCTCAATCTGCTACTGCTAACTCCCTTGCACGACTTCTGAAAGCTACCAGCATTTCCTTCAGCGATTGACAGAGTTGAATGCAAATAAAAACTGGAGGATTCTTACTGATATAGGCCCGATTCTTAATTTCTGCAGAGTCTTGGAATGATTCTACTCGATTGCACTCGATGCTCCTAGCTGGATACGATTCTCTTTGATGGACAACGATTGGAGACCATTTTCTTTGACTGCAGGCCGGGAAAAAAAGAGCGTGGTTCATGTGACAAGCTTTTGTCTTACCTCTGTACGATCTGCTCCTCAAGAGCCTCAGTCTGTACGTGGGTCCAAATGGGAATCTTTCACTGACTGAATTTGCGATACACTTATTTCTTTCATGGGCACATCCAGAAACCATCTCTTCATTGTCACTAGGGGATGGGCACATGATTTTCGTTTCCATTTACTATAATAAATCCCTTGCTTAAGGAGGCTCCAATATTGGCTTCATGATCCACTATTTGATTGAGATTTCAAAGGACGTGGTAACACTTTACTTCTTTGAAGGCTTTCAGCTGAGATATGACTTTCCGGTGATAGTGGGCCAAACCCATACCATTGAGGGCTTTCTTTAGATTGAGAGCCTGCATGATGATTCGGGAGTCACCAATGATAGCCAACTTATTAATGGAAAGACTTCTGGCTTGAATCAGACCTTGCCAAATGGCAAGAATTTCAGCAATGTTATTGGAATTTTGACCCAACCCCCAGGCGAAATTGAGGATAATTTTCCTTGACTTGTCAAGAATGACTCCTCCACTTCCCGTAGGTCCGGAATTCCCTTTCGAGGCCCCATCCACATGCAGAATGTGCTTGTTCAGAGAGGATCTCCATTTTATGAAATCTTGCTCCTCTAGCCTGATTTCCCACGGAGAGAAATGCTTAACAGTGTTCTTGGTTCTGGTAAGGAGGGCTGAGTCTAGCCCTTGAAACCAGCTGTACTCCTCTTTGTCAGGGATAGCTTCATTGGTGATTTTAGAGTTAGAGGCTACCAGCTCTCCTATCAATGCCTTAACTTTGATTGCAACTTGGGCTGGAGAAACTGCCTTGTCCCTGAAAATTCTATTATTACGTTCCAGCCACAATTTCCAACAGTAAATTTTTGGAACCCACATCCATCAGTGCTTTAACAAGTTCAGTCTGGAGAAGGAAAAGGGAGCATAATCGAACCAGGAGGCGAACAAGGAAGAGATGGAAGGAGGGGGGGCCAGATTTAGCTGAGCAAGAAGGATATTCTAGAGTTCTAGAGCAAAGGAACGCTGAAGAAAAAGATGGGTCGAATTTTCCTCATGGTAGGCACAGAGAGGGCATATTGAGGGCCCCTCCCATCTTCTTTTCAAAAGGTTGTCCCAAGTTAGAATGCTGTCATGAAGTAGGGACCAGCAGAAGTGATCTATTTTGGGGAGAGAGGGAAGAAGCCAGAGGTTTTTCCACCTAGAGGGATCCGGAGCTGCCCAAGGAATGGCTTTTAAGGCTGCATATCTAGCAGCTACATTGTAAAGGCCTGAGGAGGATCCCCAGCCTCTTTTGTCCTTTAGCTTAGCAGAGGTAGGGGAGAGACCTTGAAGAGCCTCTAAAAGGGAGCTAGCTTCAATCTCAAGAGCTTACGGGACAGCCCCCAGGTCCCATTTGGTCCAAGAGTCATCCGGGCTCCAGCTGGATAAGTCCCAAAGGGTGAATTTGCTATTCAAATGAAGCCAATTTTTGATATTCTCCAATCCTTCCAAATCTTTTAAAGGGGACTGCCCTAGAATGAATTCATCCCAGAACTTAATTTTGGAGCCATTTCTCGGAATCCAAGTGAGATTGGAGGTAATCATATCAAGGGATTTAAGACAAAGAGCAAGGATAGGAGAGCCTTTCCTAGTCCTGGGAGGGCTATCCAGGCACCTCTCTTTGTGCCCGCTAAAGTAATTTGTCCTTAAAGATTTGGAGCTCCATGTAGTTTTACCCCTTATCATTTTCCACAGGATCTTGCCACCCATGGCCAAATTCTGAGTGGCCACATCTTTGATTTGCAGCCCTCCTTCCCATTTGGGGGCTTTGACCTTATCCCAGCTGACTAGGTGCATTTTCCTTCCTTTATTCCTTCCCCCTTCCCAAAGGAATTTTCTCAATAGATTGTCTGTATCTTTCACAATTCCTTTTGGGGCTAGCAGGATCGAAGCCTGGTAGAGAGGAAGGGAGGTTAAGACAGAGTTAATAAGGATAGTTTTACCTGCTTTGTTTAACCAGGAAGTCCCCCAAGCCAAAATTTTGGCCTTGAGTTTGTCCACGAGTGGCATCCAAAGGCTCCTTTTGGGTGTAGCTTTTACAAGCGGAATGCCAAGATATTTTATGGAGTCCCATGTGGAGGTTCCTTCCATTTCCAGCGTTCTTGAGATATCTGTCATTTCAATGGGGGGGCAGTTCCAGCCATAGATTTTGCTTTTCCTCAAGCTGATTTCACTGCCTGATATATCAGTGTAAGCGTCCAACTCTTTCTTGAAGGATCTTGCCGTGGTGAGATTATCCTGACCCAATAGAAGGGTATCATCAGCAAATTGAGCATGGTTTATTTTCTTCACTCTAGGGGTAATTGTGAGCCCCATTAGAGAATGTTTCTGAAGGCACTTGTCCAGCTGGAAACTAAGGACCGACGCTTGAATGACATAGAGAAAGGGGGACAGGGGACAGCCCTGCCTAAGTCCCCTAGAGGCATGGAAGAATTTTGCTGGTCTCCCATTTACCAAGGGGGCAATCCAAGGTCCCGAGATACAGGCTCTGATCCAGCTGATTAACTGGGGGTGGAACCCTAGTTTGAGCATTACAACAAATAGAAAATTTAACCGAACTTTATCAAAGGCATTAGCGAGGTCCAGTTTGACTATCATACCTTTATCCTTCTGTTGGCAGCTTGAGTGAATTGCTTCTTGGACCAGGATGATGTTGTCCTGAATATGTCTGTCCTTAATGAAGCCCCCCTGGTTCTCCGGAATGATCTTGGGAAGGACATTCTTTATTCTGGTTGCAATGACTTTAGTGATGATTTTGTACCCCGTGTTGCAGAGCGAGATATGGCGGAATCTGGAGAAGCTTTGGGCACCTTTCTCTTTGGGAGTTAACGCAAGGAAGGAGGAGTTAGTGCTTCCTCCTATTTTGCTGCAATTCTGGGATTTCCTCACCATATTGACCAAATCCTTCTGAATAATGTCCCAGCATGCAATGAAGAATCTGACCGTGAACCCGTCAGGCCCTGGAGCTTTGTCAGGGTTCATTCCATGAAGGGCTTTTCTTATCTCCTCAGTCGTTATGGGGCAAATCATCTTTCTTTTATCTTCCTCATTGATTAGCGTGGGGAGTACATTCAGAGGATAGCTATCCAGCCAAGGAGAAGAGTCCAATTCTTCTATAAACAGATCTCTATAGAAAGAGTGGGTAGCGTGCTTGATCTCTTCAATTTTATTGAAAGTTTGGTCTTGATAATGAATTTCTCTAATACTGTTGTAATTCTTCCGAGCTTCTGCTTGCTTGTGGAAGTATGAAGTTTATCGCCCTCTTTGAGCCATGGACAACGTGCCTTTACTTGCCAATAATGCTCCTCTCTTCTCAACGCTTTATGAAGGGCTTTTTGTAGGTCGAGCTCAACAGCAAGTAGCTCTGGGGTGACCGTGGCGTTCTCCATTAGCAGCTGGTGGTTGCCTAGATTCCTTTGAGCTTCTTTCCTTTCAACGATGGGGGACGGTAGGAGCTTTGCCCAGCTTTTAAGGGCTGCTTTGAGCCTTCTCAAATTTTCTTCCCAAATGAAGAACGGTGACCCAGAAACTGATTTTTGCCAGGTTTTCGAGACCAGATCGTAGAAGCCATCCATGGAGACCCAGAGGGGGCTGAATCGAAAGGGGATAGGGCCCAGTTTTTCTCCTGGAGACAAGGAAAGGGATATTGGCTTGTGATCATAGGTGCAGGCCTGGAGGATTTCAGAAGTTGCGAAGAGTCCAAGAGTAAGGAAGGAGGAATGGATGAGGAAACGATCCAGCCGGGCAGCAATGTGCCCTGGTCCCACTCTTTTATTAGTCCAGGTGAACTTACCTTTGCTGGGTTTGATATCCTCTAGATCCTAGTCCATAATGATGTCTTCAACCCACTCCCGAGCCGGGTCTCTTACCGGGGAGCCTCCTTTTTTTTCCAAAAGGGCAAGAGTTACATTCATATCACCAGCAAGAACGATATTGTCGTGTCGGTTAGTGGACAGGAAGGAATTCAGCGAGTCCCAACACTCTCTTTTTTCTGAAAGGAGAACTGGGGCGTAGATGTTGAAAAGGCTAATCTGATTCCCTGTGTCTTGATGCTGTAGCTTCGTGAAGAGCCAGTGGGCAGTGCTATGGTCCTCTAGCAGGTCGAGATTAGTGGAGTTCTAGAAGGTGGCTAGACCTCCTAAGGCTCCCCTAGCGCTGACTGCTCTACCATCTCCTTTTTTCTAAAACTTTTTGCTGGCCTGGATGGTCTCAGGCTCCTCCATCTTCGTCTCCTAGATCAGAAGCATCTCTGGGGAGTTCATTCTTACTAGGTCTTTAATTGCTTCTTCTTTAGACTTGCTTCCCATACCTCTGCAATTCCAGGAGACGAACTGCATTAAGATCCAGGGGGGGGGTGGCTCCTTTCGAAGCCTTGCCTTTTTTTGAATATTTGGTTTCCATCATATCCAAAATGGTTTGCTGGACTCCTGCTGTGACATCCCTATACGGTTTCTCCTCTCTTTTTTTCTGTTCTGGTTTCCGTCCTCTTGGAGTCTTTTCAGGGGTTCCGACCGAGTTGCTGGTCTCTATGGCCCCCTCATCTGATTCAGCTCCTGGTTCAGAGCCTATGGTGATATGCTCATCATCTGATTTCGAAGATTCTTTTTCTGAAAGGGCACTCTTATCCTTAGCCGGGTTTTCTGAAGGGGGCGTGGATTGGGAAGCTATCTCAATGATTTCTTTCACAAGTTCGTTTGATGTTGCTGGGGCTTCTTTCACAGGCTCCTTCGGTGGGCTGATATTCACCGGGAGTTGATCCTTCGATTGTACAGGCCTTGGATCTTTGGTTTTTAGGGTTTCTTTGCTTTTCTTCACCTTTTTCCATCCTTCAGCTTCTTCCTTCTCTGGGGTTTGGTTCTTTGGATAGTTTCTCTGGAAATACCCGTGTTCTTTGCAGGATCTGCATTTAAATGGGAGGTGTTCGTAGTCAACTTTCTGATAGCGAGTCCAGGAGCCCACCGTTAGCTTCACTGCCTCCGGGAGCCCTGCCTCCAGGTCCACTTCAACACAAATCCTGGCACAGTTGTAAATGGATTTATTGTCTGCCTTGT
The DNA here is from genome assembly GCA_001517045.1 of Pseudotsuga menziesii. Classification (NCBI taxonomy): domain Eukaryota; kingdom Viridiplantae; phylum Streptophyta; class Pinopsida; order Pinales; family Pinaceae; genus Pseudotsuga; species Pseudotsuga menziesii. The sequence goes on along the minus strand of LPNX010260443.1, from coordinate 684,539 downwards.
CAACGAAATTCCCTATTCCATTTCCTATCATTTGCAGAGCTTCAAAGTTCCAGCAGTGGACTGACAAGTTGGGGAGCTTGACCCATACTAGAACTTCCTTGGGCAAGTCCACCATGGGGTCGAAATCCGGCATCCAATGGTTCAGGTACAACCCTTGGGTTCCCATAAAATATGGGTCGTTTTTGAAAATGAGATCCTTATCCTCCTTATTTATGAATTCGAACAGAAAATAGCCAATGCTCAGGGGATAGCAGGTGACTCCTTGCTTGAGATGTGGCTTCCGTTTTCTTTGGATCCAGTCGTCGGTGGTTTTTGCTGAGGGCCAGAGCCCCATGAATTGGCCAACTAGCCCTCTTTCTGATAGAGCAAGGGCAATCTTTACCGAAGTCGTCTCTGGCAAGGCAATTTCAAGGATTTCTTCAAGCTTTTTGATGAATTTTGGGACCAAGGGATGAGCTTTCTGCTTGCCACCGCTGGCGACCAACCTCCTGAACGTGTCCATCTCAGCAGATGGGGGGGGGGAGGGGGATCCCCACCCCCAGGGGCGACCATTGCTTGCAACCTGCAGACGAAACCCTAGCTCCTCTTGCTCACGTGCGCCCAACAGCTCCCAAAAACTCGACTTTAATGAATAATGTTATGCATTCACAGGTTTTCTCAATGTTATAACAAAGATATAGTATCATTTGATACTTTGAAGTTCAAATTGACTACAGATTTGGTGGCTGAAGCAATAGGGGTAAAAAATGAAGGAGAACTTTGGTTTAAGAAAGTGCCCTTTACTTTCAATGCACAAAGGTATCTATTGCCTGGTATTGTTCCAAATTGGGGCAAGGGAGTTCCCATCCATAACTTCAGAGCTGAATGGGTAGAACCTATCAAGGTTCTACAAATTTACATTACATGTGAAGGAATGTATGCCTTCGTTTTCAAGTATCATTTTAGGTTCCTTCAACACCTTAGTGGTGAATCAAAGATGAATCTACCTTTCTTCCTGCTAAAGAGCTTACAGAAGATGTCTAGCAGAATCAAAGAACATCAAGACCATACTATATAGTCCATCTTTCACCATGGACTTATCAAGCTTATTATTAACAGTGTTCTGCAGAAAGAAGGAAAGACTTGGGAATACTTTCTCTTTTGGTCAGGGTTCCAAAATAGCCAAGAAGGACAGTCTACCAGAAAGCAAGTGGATAAGGGACAAACCTTGATTAGAAAATTAAGACAAAAAGTGAAGCTTGAAGATGAAGAATGTATCAAATTAGAGGAAGTTGCAGAACCTGCAAAAGAAGATTGTGAATCTAAGCAGCATCCAGATGACAGTGAGAACAAAAATTTGCAATTTATTCATAAGGAGACTCAGCCTGTTTAGAATGAAGCACCAGCAGAAACATTCGTTGATGAAAAGATTATACTTACAGAGAAGATTTCAGGTGATGAAGAAAACACTAAAGTCCAAAAGCAAAGTCCAATTACAGTCTTGTCTGAAGATGAAACATACTTGTTGGAAGAGGATAAGCTTACTGTCATTGATAAGACTAGGGCTGGCACAAAAAATGAGTTTTACAGTGAGGAGGATAGGACAGCAGTACCAAAGAAAAAGAAGCTTAAAGTTAAGGAATTTTCCTCTGTCATCCATCAAGGCAAAATTTTAAAAATGGTAGGCGAGCTTGCTCCAGGCTGGAGACCCAAGACTAGACCCAGAAACAAATTAAGGCTAAACATGAAGAAATTACTAAACCCTAAGTTGAATACAGAAGGGATAACTGTGATTGATAATTCTTCCTCTGATGAAAAGCTGGATTTTGGCAAGGGTGACATCAAAGGGAAAAAACCATTGAAAACAGAAGAAGAATCTAGCCTAACTGAGACCAAATTGTCTGCTGTGTTTTTGGAAATACAAGGTCAAATGTTAAAGGAACAACAAAAAGATGAAATAGAGGTTTCTTATTCAGAAAACAAATTGTTGATTGATGAAAATGTTCCTGGTGAAATTGATACTCAAGAAAACCCAAGTTTTCATGATACTTATATAGAGTTGCTGCCTGAAGATGAGGAAATCTTTAGAAGACTTAACATTCCTTGGCTTCCTAATGAGCTACAAAGTACAACAGGAAGCAAGGCATTTGAATCAGAGAAAGAAAATTTACAGAGAACTATCAAGCAATATAAACATCAAGTAAAGTATATGCAATAGACAAGTGATGGTTTGATTATAGCTAATAAGAGACTCAGAAAAGACCTAGAAGAGGTGAATAATCACTATCAAGAACTAATTGCAGTCTCCAAAGAGGCCTTAACAAGGAAAAGAAGTACAGAGTTACAATTTGCAGGATTAAAGCAGACTATCAGAGATCTACAGCAACAAAATGAAGACCTTACTAGAAGAATGACAGAGATGGAAGCAGAGCAGCTGAAAGCTAGGAGAAAGGCCCAAGCCTTAGAGGGGATAGCTTTGTTAGCAGAAGCTGCTAAAGATATATGAGCATTGTTAGCAAAATCAGTTACTTGTTATGTTTTGAAGAATATTTTACTTTTGTAATTACTATTTTGATAAAACCATTTCGATGAGTAGGATGAAAAGCAGTTAGGGTTTAGCCTCTAACTGAATTTTGAAAGATAGTATTTAGGGAGGTCACAAAGAGAACTAAGGGTTCGACTTTTGGCTGGCTAGAGGAGGTCTCCTGACTTGTTGATAAGCTAAGTATTTGACTCTCATGTGTATTTGAGGAACTGATTATGAAATATATGCTCCATTTTATCCTTCAGTCTGTTCTTTGGCTTCATTTCTAGCTTGTTTAGCTACACAATTGGTAATTTCATTGCTGGTTTATAGTTTTTATGCTTGTAGTGCTTGCCAGTTGTGGATGAACTTCAATGTTATTTTCTGTTGGATACATAATTATTATGTTATGCATCTCAGTTTTTCTTTACTTGTGATTTAGTTCTTATTTGGTTATGAATGTATTCCCTCTTGTCACCAAACTTCACAACCAGAAAACCTTTAAAAAACCTAAAAACCTAGTTTTATTTGGTTGAATATTTGAGATTATGTTGGCTTGTTTTCTCATAGTCTGGAAACAATTTCTGGCATAAACAGTATCCAAGTAAAAAAATTGACTTTTGGAATACTTGAAAAGTTCCAGACCGCTTTCCAAAAAGAAGCGTTTTGGATTGGAACCAGATTTGTCTGTAGTGCCTGGAAGCCTTGTGCTACTGTAAACTTCTTTGATTTTCTCCATCCCCACACGTCCTTGCTCGTTGAGTGAATTGGATCCAACCTTGTCAATTTAACCAACATCAATTTTTTTGAGCGATAAGATGTTCTGGCAGATCTGGGAATGTCCACGCTGCCCAATTTCCATTTTTGTCCCAAGATGAAATATCAGACAGTCTTAAAAATCCTTTGTTGATAAGCCAGGGCTTGATCTCTGCAATGGATAAATCAGTATTTAATGGAGCTTTGCCTTTGATTTTGTCATCCCACAGTAAAGTTTTCCTTCCATTTCCTGGTATGCGATAAAGTTGCTGTTGAAATAATTCTAATCCTCTTCTACATAAATTCCAAGTTATAGAACCTTTAGTGGTATTTGTTACCTGTAAGTTTCTTAGAGTTCCTCCTTTAATATTTTTTTTCCAAAATATTTGACCAACCGGGTGTTTTCTATTAGAGAAGAGCTGCCACAACAATTTGCCTCCCATAGCAAGATTAGCCAATCCCGGGTCTCTGATTTGTAATCCACCTTCTAGAACAGGTCTTTTAACAATATTCCATTTAACTAAATGCATTCTACTATGTTTTCTTTTTCCGGCTCTCCAGAGGAATTCTTTGATAAGCTTGGATATATGATCCATAATTGCTTTTGGAGCCAGTAGAAGAGAGGATTGGTAAATTGGGAGATTTGATAGTATTGACTTAATCGTTATAAGCTTCCCTGCCTTCGTGAGCCATTGAACACCCCACGAGGAAATCTTTTCTTTTATCTTGTTAATTATTTCTAGACAGAGAGAAGGATTGTTTTGGCCCAGGGTTAATGGAAGACTCAAATATTTAATCTTGTCCCATGTGTCATATCCAACAAAGTCCAAAATTTGAGATATGTTTACAATTGTTGAGTGATATGTGTTATAGCAATACACTGCGCTCTTTCTATTGTTGATAAGAGCCCCTGAAATAAGACAATTTTTTTGTATAATTTCTTTAAAAACTCTTGCCATCCTTAGTGAAACCCCTCCCAAAAGAAACGTATCATCCACAAAGAGAGCATGGTTGATAGAGTCTACCCCACTTGCCAACTTGATGCCCGAAATAATCCCATCATCTTTTCCTGCAGATAACTTTCTGCTCAAAGTATCAGCCATCAGAATATACAAGAACAATGAGAGCGAACAACCCTGTCAAAGACCCCTAGTTGCTTGAAAGAAGTTTGTTGGTATTCCATTAACTAATGGTGCTATCCATGGTTTATCCGTACAAGCTTTTATCAAATTTATAAATGCAGAGCCGAATCCAAATGAACGAAGAAATTTGTAACGAAAGGATAGATTTACCCTATCAAAAGCATTTTCCATATCAAGTTTTATTAGCATGCCCTTCTCCTTCTTTGAAAGCTGGAATGCATGGCTTCTTGAACCTGAATCACATTATCCAGAATGTGTCTCCCTTATACAAACCCACTTTGAAGAGGTGAAATGAACCTCCCTAGCAGAGGTTTGAGCCGATTAGCTAAGAGTTTAGAGAAGATTTCATAAGATGCATTGCAAAGTGAAATAGGTCTGAATCAATCAAAGTAGTTGGATTGACTTCTTTGGGAATTAATGCAAGGAAGGTGGAGTTGGTACATCCACCAACTTTGGCTTTTAACTGAAATGATTTGATAATCCTAAGTAAATCTTTTCTGATTACTGTTTAACAAACTCTATAAAAATGAAAAGAGAATCTGTCTGGGCTTGGGGCTTTATCCGGTTCCATAGACCATATAACATCAATGATCTCTTCCTCTGTAAAAGGCTTCATTAGCTCTCCATTTTCCTCCTCACTCACCAAACAAGGAATGTTGGACAATAATTCTGAGGTTAAATATGATTCAATTGATCCATCGTCTCTAAATAGGCACTAAAAATGTGCTTCAACCACTTGTTTTATTTAAGAAATGCCTTTAAAAGTTTCACAAGTCAAAGAGGATATTTCCGAAATATGATTAAGGGAGAGTCTTGCTCTATACTGTTTGCAGAATAATGAGGTATTATGATCTCTCAATTTCAACCATATGATGCGACCCATTCCTTTAACACCTATTTAGTATTTTTTAGTTTTCTCTCCCACACATAATTCGATGATCCTATGACTGGGATACTCCATGCCTTGGTAATTGTGTTCATAAAACCATCTTGATCTATCCAAAGAGGACTGAACCGAAAGGGTATGGTATGGGGCCGAGATCTTCTTCATCATAAAGCTGCAACAATATTGGTTTATGATCCAAAGAAAGTTTGGGCAAGATAATGGAGGAGATATTCTTCTTTTCCATAAAAAAAGAGCTCTGAACCAAGAATTGATCCAACCTTGCTGAGATATTTGCTAGTCCTTTTCGATTATTAGTCCAGTTGTATTTTCCTTTTTTTGGTTTAAATTCTAACAGATCCCATAATAAAATGAAATTCTCCACCGATTTATGCATGGGGTCCCTCTCGCAGACTCCTCCTTTTTTTTTCTCTTTTGGATCCAGTGTAATGATCAGATCACCAACCACAATGATATTTGAGAGAGCATTTGTAGCAAGAAAATCTGCCAGAGAATTCCAACATTCTTTTTTCTCTTGAAATAACAAGAGAGATCTTATTTGGAATATGCTGGAGCTCAGTAAATAGCTAGTGTTGTGTTTCAAATGAGTTTTACATTGAAAACAATTCCTCTATCCGTAGGGTTGCAAGTCCACCATGCACTCATAGCCTTCCCTGCATTCTTTTTCCAATTCTTTTTGCTTAAGGAAAGAAGAGTGTCCTCTTCTATTTTTGTCTCTTGGAGCAGAAGAACATCGAGAGAATCCATTCTTATAAGGTCTTTAACAACTTCAACTTTCGAAGGATTTCCCAGCCCCTTGCAATTCCAAGAGACAATGCTTATTATTTATTATTGATAAAAGGAAGAGGGCCTCCTTTTATAGGTCTAGCCCGAGTATTCCTACCAATTGACATCTCTATTGTAGCTTGACTTCCTTGCATCTTCAGAAGTTCGACTTCTTCTTCCCGAACCTTCTTAAGAGATTTATGCCCTTTTTTTGAAGACCTCTCAAGGGATTCTTCTTTAGATGAACCAGAGTTATCCATAGGTTTCTTTTCTTCCATTTCTGATTATGTGGGGGCGGATCCATCATTAGGAGTACCAAAATCAGACTCAACGGATTCTTTATTTTCTTCTCTTATCTGATCTTGAGATTGTTGAACTTGTCCCTCTTCAAGCACTGGGAGCACTTGTTCTTCTTGATTACTCAACACTTCAAAATTATTTTGTGATGTTATTTACTTCATAACTGTTCCAATTTCATTCTGCTTCTGTCCAGTGGGATTACTACCCAACCCCATTTCTCCTCTTTTTCCCTTTGATTTATTTCCTTGCTTTGCTATACTTGTTTTTTGAACTTGTATCCATTGTTCTCCCTTCTCTTTGACAACTTCTTCCTCAACTTTCTTCTTACATGATCTGGAAAAATGCCCATAGCCATGACAATGTTTGCACTTAAAAGGCAGTTGCTCATAATCAAGCTCCTACACATGCGATCGATATTCTATTGTCAATTTAATCGCTTCAAGAAGCCATACCTCCAAATCAACTTCAACACATATTCTGGCACAAGAATATTGTTCTCTTCTTTCAGCCCTATCTATATACTTCCCCAATTTGTTCCCTATGCTTCCCCAATTTGTTCCCTATAGCTTCTAAAGACTCCAGATTCCAGCAGTGAAGAGGGAGATGCAGCCTAACCCATACAGGAACAACTGAAGGAACATCTTGACTCGAATCAAAGTCCGGTGTCCACTTGCTCAGGTAAACCCCTTAAGGACACATGAAATATGGTCTGTTTTTAAATATTAAATCTTTGTCTTCTGAATTTTCAAGTAGAAATATGTAATATCCTTTACCTACCAGATTACTACGTATGCCTTTCGAGATAAGGGGCTTCCAATTACTATGAACCCATCCATCAATTTCCTTGGGGGATGTCTAGAGACCTGTAAACTGACCAATAAGGCCCCAATCTGCAATATTCATAGCTGTTCGGTAAGGGTGTTCTGCAGGTAAATCGACCGGAAGTATATTGTCTAATTTCTTGACAAATTTCTACTGATTCAGGATAAGTTTCCTCTTGCTGCTTGCTGCCACCAATCTCCTGAAGGAATCAAGCTTAGGGGGAGGGGAAGGATCCCCTCCTCCTGCCATCACTCTCAAATCTCTCACTCAAACTTAGGTTCTTGAAAACTCACACACAGCCTTAGCATCGATACTGATCGTAAATCTCTGCAGCCGATTCAGGAAGCTTTGCAACTCCTTTTCAAAGATCAACCTGCAAAAAGGAAAAACCATTCTCCGTGCTCGAAGATCGATCCTCCAAAATCCAAAACCTGCAAAAAATCAAACTAGCTCGCGCTCATCGGTTCTTGGAGCTGCGTTGACATTCCCATAGAAGGACGTTTTTTCAAAAGGATTAGTTGAGTTTCCCCAAAGTGGTTTATCTTCACCCTTAGTGTTGGTTTATAAAAAAAATGGTACACGACATATGTGTCTAGATTTATATGAATTATAGAGAGCTCAACAGGATAACCATTAAAGATAAATTTCTTATTCTTGTCATTGGTGAATTATTAGTTGAATTGCATGGAGCAATTTTCTTTACTAAGTTGGACTTTTGTTCAAGATATTATCATATTAGAATGAAGGAAGAAGACATCCACAAAATAGCCTTTATAACACATGAAGGACATTATTAGTTTTTCTTATGCCATTTTGCCTTACTAATGCACCTTTCACATTTCAAAGCTTGATGAATTCTATTTTTAATCCCTTCTCATAAAATTTGCGTAAGTATTTTTTAATGATATACTGATATGCTTCAAATCTTGGAAAGAAAATTTACAATATGTTGACATGGTCTTAAATGTATTGGAGGGAAAAAACTTTATGTAAATGCTTCTAAGTGTGCATTTGGACAAAAGTTTAAGAAGTGGAATATTTGGGCCATCCAACATATCATGAAGGTGTCAAAGTGGACCATCACAATTAAAGCTATGGTGGAACGAGCAATTTCCAAAACCTTGAATAATCTTAGAGGATTCTTAGGATCAATAAAATATTACTATATGTTTGTTAAGAAATATGGTTTAATAACAACACCTCTAACAAAGTTATTGAAAAATGATGCATTTTATTGGACTCAAGATTAAGCGACCCGATCTTTTGAAAAAATTAAGGAGTCTATGCGTATAACTCTAGTGTTGGCCATGCCTAAATTCAATTTTTATTTCTTTATTGTGTAGTGTGATTCCTTGGGGCATGTCTTGGTGTAGATTTAATATAAGAGGGAAGCCCCCTTGCCTTTGAAAATTGCTAACTTAAATGAAAAAAACTTACTTAAACCCATTTATTGGAGAAGAAAATGTTGTTCATACTACATGTAGTTCAACAATGGCACCCTTACCTAAGAGGAAGACACTTGAGGGGAAAACAAATCTTGATAGTCTAAAGTACTTCTTGAAACATCAACTATCTTTAGAAGAGCAATGCAAATGAGTTACAAAGATGTTAGGTTGTGACTTGAAATTATCAACAAAAAAGGAAACAAACTGTGGTGGGCGATGCACTTCCAAGGAAACAAGAAACCACTAAGTCTTGAATGTGTGTTATTTCCATCACACAAGCTAAGTGGGTGGAAGAAACAAGAATATAATAGCAACAAGGCAATAAGGCATCAAAACTCATTCAACAACTATGGCAAGACCCTAGTGCATTAAATAAATTTTCATGGAAGACTGATTCACTTTGGTATATAGATGATTAATATTAATGTAAGAATTTATAAATATTATCAAAGGTCCCTTTTGGAACTAAATAATTCTCTAATAGGGGGTCACTTAGGATTTTTGAAAACTTACCATGTGGTCAAGAAGTTTTTTTCTTGGAATTTTTAAAACTGATGCTTATAAGTTTGTGGTTGAATGTTTGGTTTTCCAATAGAACCGAGCATAGAAAATCAAGTCTCCAAGTCTTCTAGAATTGCTAGCCATACCAAGTTAGCATGGGGAATAGGTCTCAATGGATTTTATATTAGGTTTAGTAGAGTTTGAAGAAAATAATGCCATCACGTGTGGTTGTGGATTAACTCACAAAGTATGCCCATTTTTTTTCCATCCTTTTAAAACAAGTACAATAGCTACAACATTCATGGAAACAATTTATAATATTCAGGGAAACCGATGAGCTAAATAATTACAACAATAAAGGTTGTTGAATCTTAGAAAATTACACTTAAATTATAAACTTAGGGAATCATAAACTTGTGAAGTGTTGTGTAAAATTTAACCTTCAAGGGTGGAAAGGAGCTATGAAATAACTCTTGTATTATGTTCTTTTTAAGAAAATTAAAACTACATGATTTTTGTGCATTCTACCTACATCAAATTTACAGTGTCCTATGGTAGGAATCTTCTAGGAATCGAATTCCACATGGCTTATTGGTCGGTGCTATGGAACCTTACAACCCTTCTAGAAATGACTAGTCTCATTGAAGATGAAATGAAATGGAAATGCTACATAAGGACTAAAAGATAAACTCACTGATTGAAAGTAATCCAATTTATAACATGTTTATTATACAATAGTTCCTCTACCAAACATGGATTCATGGTATGTTGGTAAAAGGACAATCACATTGATAAATATACTAGCTACAAAAATGAAAATAAGAACATCTTAAAACACATATGCAATGAAAAATAACACATACTTAAATATGCATTCGCTTGCAACCTATCCAAGCAAGCCTTTCCTAAAGAGGATTGACACTCCATCCCTTGATGCTTAAAGCAACTCAAAATAAATGAGAAATCTTTATTTAATTCATAACTTTAGGATTACATGCTTGAAACTAGAACTCTTTAACCCTAGATGTAAGCAGGTTTGAAAATCTATGATTGTCTACCCTACTTGAGTTGTAGATGAGCATATTTATGTTAAATTAACCTTGGATTTTTGTGAAGGAATTCCAAAATATGAACTAATAGTATTGACCTAAAAATCACATTTTCCTCTTCATAATTTACAATGTCTTGTTGAGGAATGAGATTTGGGTTTCTGTGACCCTCCTTTGGGAATGGAAAGGGTGGTTTGTTGGGGAATCCGTGGAGTTATTCCTTATGATCGACAACTTTTAATTGACTATTGTAGAGTGTGCAATCGGCCCTCATTTACTTGGGTTGAAGTATTGTTGATGTCTGCTTTGGAACTCCCAATTGTTTCCTTCTTTAATTAATTGGGGTATTAGATATTGTGTGTCCTATTCTTTTACCAACAATTGCATGATATTTCTCCTTAAATTGTTGGATGTGTGTGGCTATAGAATGGAAGAGATGTGATCACTACATTTTTTCTCTTCTTGTTATGACGAGGACAACTGTTAAAGGCATACGCAAATGCCAAAAGAAATGTGTAACTAAATTTTATTCATCCATAGGGACAAAGCTATGGAAATCAATTCATTAGTAAGCATATCCTTAACTATACTTGTAAAAAAAAAAGGAAAACTCAATCATATTCTAGTGACAACTCATAAATGCAACCAAAAGTAGCCACTATACTTTATTAATAAACAAATTGTCATTTAGTTATAAAGTAGTCAATTCAGTAAACATTAGGCTTAATGATATGCAAAATTCGAGGTTTTAGGGAGGTAATTAGTTTATACAAGATGAAAAAGTGGGCCAGTTTAGGAGACAACAATATATTGATGCAGGGGTGCCCAACCCTGATATAAAACTCTCCCAATTTATTAAGAAAATCCTTATAGCCTTCATGAACCCTACTACAGGAAGTGTTACAAGTATTCTAGGAATTGTATTTCTCGTAATGTAATTGATCATAAGCCTTATCAGATTTAAATTGGGCACTGATAGACTTTCAAATGCACTTTGACTGCTACCCTAATCACTTTGACGTCCTTCAAACTTCAAACGCAATTGTAACGGGAACACATAATTCATGTAACTGAAGCTTAACCACAAAAGTTACAGGGATGTGTTTTACTTTCTAGTTGGCGTTCGTTGATATTACACTCGCTATTCCTCAATCACTCTAATTCATCTATGGATTGGAAGATTTAAAGTCTTCTACACAATTGTATTCAATGGCCTTGAAGTTCATAAGAACTTCGAGCCGTTACTCTCATTCTACGTTCCTCTTTAAAGATATGTGTATCAGTCCCACGTTCACTCATTAGTAAATTCATTAATGATATCAACACAATGACAAGATACACAAATACTCGATTCAGAGACAAAAAAATACAATATTAATTCAAAATGTGCAAGAATTCCGTAGTTCTATCCAATCCTCCAGCCTGGTATTACAAGTTTCTAGCCGCCCCTAATGTATTCAGGCAGGATTACATTTAAAGGAGAAATACAGCTACGGGGATCATCTCAGATCCACATTAGTTTCCACATAATCTATAACTAATCCCTAAATAGCAATTTCATACCAGCAAATAACAAACTCTATTGTTCTAGATACATGGTTACATAAATCATGATTAAATCACGTCCATCTTCAACAATTTTATCTTCTTGTAAGCTTGATTTTGATAATAATATTGGTTGGGGGGGTTAGTACCCCTATCAAAATCCCAGGGTTTAAATTATTCATGGACTCATGTCCATGTGTCTTCTTTGTTGCTTTTTCACCTCACTCATCTTTAATACCCAACCATACCTCTGGTCTTCTTCTATTCTCTTTTTATTACAATTCCACCATAATATTGAGTCTCTTCACAATGCTCAACATTGAGCTGCAAATAGACTCTATAGTAACAAGTATTTTTCACCTTGCTACAAAACACCTCACCAAGCTCTTCTTCTCTTGAACATGGCCTGTTGGTATTCTTATGGTTATTTTTGCTTACAACCCTCTGAGCTTCTTTGCTCCTCTATGATTTTGCATTCACTTTTCTCCTGAGAGCTTCCACTACTCTCCTTTTTTTCAACAACTTCTTCCCAACCTCAGTTGGAAAAGGTCCCCTGTCATAACTTATTTATTTCAAGGGTTTCTGCCACAAATTCTCTTTCTTTTGCTGCTACCTATAAACAATAACTACCTCTACTAGAGTTAAAACACTAAAGCACAATTACTTCTCAAAACTCATCAAATCTGCTTCAAGAACTACTTTCCTCATCAATTTTCTCTTTTTTGCTATCTATTGCAAAACTCGCAACTTCTATTCAACTCCCTCTTCTAATGGGACTGTTCTCCTTTCATTGTATCTACTTATGATCTCAGTCCATTTTATACCATATATAGGTCTTACTTACTGCTATCTATGTGCTATAAAATACATGGCTCTTCATAAATTAATTGCAAAATGCATACCTTACTTTGGGGTCTTATCCAAATATGCTTATTCTATCTCAGGCTAATCCTTTGTTCATCAAATGTTTCTGCTACTATCAAGGTTCCATCCAAATCACACATCCTCTTTAATATTTTAACTCAATATCTACTCCAAGATCTTGTCCTCAAAACACTTATGCACACACATATATTCCTCATGATCTTGATCTTGAATATGTTTTGGTTGTTTATCAAAATTTAATGACTACATGGTTTTCTTTCTTTGTTTTCTTCCCTCGATGCCATGCATGATTGTTCCTTCTTAGATACCAATTGATGTAGGGGTTACAATTATTCCAGGAATTATATTTGTTGTAATGGAGTGATCATAAGCCTTATCATATTTATCTTGGGCACCATCATACTTTTAACCATGCTTTGGCTACTACTATGATCCATCTGAGATCCTTTAAACTTCAAACACAATTGTTATCGGAATACATAATTTTTCTAACTGAATCTTAACCACAAAGGTTATAGGAAAATAATGAAGTGTTACAAGCATGCATTTGACTTTCCACTTGGTGTTAGTTGATAGATGACACACACTATTCCTCAATCACTCTAATTCATCCTCAAATTGGAAGATTTAAAGTCTTTTACAAAATCATATTCAATGGCCTCGAATTTCATATAAACTTTGAACCATTACTTTTATTATGTGTTCTTCCTTAAAGATATGCACACCAGTCCCATGTTAACTCAATAGTAAATTCATTATTGATATCAACATAATGACAAGAGATGCAAACACACAATTCATAGACAAAAATACAATAATAATTCAAACTATGAAATAATTCTACACTTCTATCAATCCTCCAACGTGGTATTCAATTTATGGCCGCCCCTAATATATGCCTGTAGCCTTACATTTAAAGGAGAATTACAACTATGTGGATAATCTTAGATCTACTTTCTTTTCCACATAATCTATAACTAATCCCTAAATAGTAGTTTCATACTAGAAAATAACAAACTAGATACGTAGTTACATAAATCGCGAGGACATCACGTCCTCCTTCAACAATTTTGTCTTCTTGTAAGCTTGAATTTTGATAACGATCTAGGGGTTAATTCCCCTGCATCACATACCCACCAACTTCAAATTTTGCTCATCCCTATGAAAAAATTATGCATAGGAAAACATGGAAGTTATTGTTTGTATGTTGACTAATGTTTAGTCAAAGCCTCGTCAACCTCTTTCTCTTTGTTTTCCGTACTTTTTCTACTATTGTCATTATTCTACTTCTATTTTTGTTGCTTATGTCATGGTGGAAATTAAAGACTTTGTTGTTTCCAATGTTGTTGTTGATTATATCTTTTCTATTATTGATGTTGATTATATTTTTGTTGTTATTGTTGATGGCTCTAATTTTCTTGTTGTTATTATTTGTGACTCTAAATTTTCTATTTTTGTTGCTTATGACTTTGATTTTTATACTATCACTGTTGATGACTCTATTTTTGTTTTTGCTACTGTTGTTGTCGATGATTATGCTCTTGCTATTGGGGATTGTTGACGAATCATTCTTGATGAGTAAAGCAACATTTACCCCTATTGAGCTATGTTTTTCCACATATCCTTTTTTGCAACAAAGCACTTAGTTCTAATATAGTAATCCATATGGTAGGTCTTGTTAACTCAAAAAATTGTTCACCTAGCTCTCTATGGTCTAAAGCATAATCATACATCATATTCCCACCATTATTCCTTCAATTTGACTTTCACAATTGTATTTCCACTAAATATGGTCCAAAGCATCATTATTCCTTCCCCATAAATGAAGGAAAGATGAGCATTTATTGTGATTTATCCCCACAATCTCCATAAAGGGTCAATTAGAGGAAATTTGGGGTCTAAAATGGGCCTTATAAGAAAACGAGCCAACAATAAATTCTTGTGAGTTGGAATTCAAGAACCAATAGAATTTCAATAAAATGAGTAAACCATAATGGTTGACTTCACATATTTGTCATAATAAACTACTTTTGCTGTTCGTATTTTCAAAATATCTCCTTGTATTTTTACTCAAATTTCGAGCGGGAGAGCTCGTTGGATGCGGAATTTAATTTCGCATCCAACCAGCTCCCCTGCTCGAAATTTGAGTAAAAACAAAGGGAGATATGTTGAAAATACGAACACGAAAAGTATTTTTTTCTTTCTTCTTCAAAATTAATAAATATTATTTTATTATTTTAACTATTATTTTATTATTTTCCTTAGGAGGCCCATTTTAGACCTCAAATTTCCTCTAATGAAAAACCCTAAAAATGAGAATGGGTCAAAATACCATAGATAAATATAAAATACCATAGGTCATTACCATGGGTCAAAAAGCCTAGGACCATCCTATAAATACATTGTGAAGGACTCCTCCAAAACACTTTTGAGTCACTTTTTGGCCATTTCAAAAACACACTTTTTGGCCATTCCAGAAACACTTTTTTTTCCACTTTTTGCCATTTGCTCTCAGTCACACTATACACTTTTTCTCCCATTATTCCCATATTTTGCCATGCCATTCTCCATGGTGTACGTTGATTTCACTCTGTACCCGTTTGGATCCATTCCTACGTTTGAAAATTATTCGTGGAAGAGACTGGAGACCCAAATCGTGGAGCTGCAGAACCACTTCCAAGGACGACTACAGTGGCCCATTTTCAGAAAATGTATTTTTTCGTTCTTGTTATGCATTAGTTATTTTTATATATTTGAAAAAAACCTAAAAATATTTGTTATCATTGTCTTGTTTCTTTTGTTACTGTTGAACTTTTCCTTATGCTTTGGACGAGCTAAGGTTGATGCTTTTTCATGTAGTAGGGGAGAAATACCCACTACAATTTTGGCGACTCCATTCGGTCAATCCATACGGATCTTTGTTTTTGTAGGTTTTGCTATTGGTTTGTTCTCCTTTGCTGTCTTCAACTATCACAAATCTGACCCTCTCACGGCAGATCCAAACCAGCATTGCTTCAATGCCTGCCCCCCGACCCTACCCGATAGTTTGTTTTTCAAAAATTCCTCCGTTCAGGCTGAGTTGCACCTATTCAATTGAAAGTTGCAACCCCAATCACACCTTTTTTCCCAATAAGCATGACCTAGGTTGCGCCATTTCCCCCGATAAGAGCGACCTGGCTCAAAAACCCAGATCGCTCCTGTCCTGGCTTTCGAAGCGACCCCAATTGCTACTGTGACTCGATTTTGAGTGACATGTCGCACTTAATCCTCTGTTTTGCGTGACTTGAGTCAGTTGAATATTTTTCTGTTCTGATCGTGACTGTTTCCCAGTTCTGTGCGACCCTAATCACGCATGTTCCGCCAACAGGTGCGATCTGCAGTTTTTCAGCTGGTTTCCATGTGTGAGATCCTTGTTTCAGACCCCTTGTTTGTGTTCAACCCCTTTTCGACCTGTTTCTTTCTAGATCTGATCCTTGATAGCCCCCTGAAATATGTTTTGTGATCATACTTACTTGGTTTGTGAGTCGTTCCAGTTGATCTTTGTGGTTGAGACCCCGTGTATGTTTACTACATTTGATTGGTTCCTTTTACTGCTCATTTACTTCAAGTACATTTTATTTCTGCAAGAACAAATTATTTTGCAGCATATTTACTGTCAGTTACTGCTTTTTATCTGCATTTTGTTTGCATCCTAGTAGTAAGATTGGAACATCTTTACCGTTGGATTGCTTGGGTTTGTACACACCATTTCAACACATCTCACACCCTAAAGATAAAAATGCTTGGTTCATGACCCCAAGCCAACCACAAAATTAACTAAATGCGACCAAGATTGTAACCTCATTTGAGGACAAAACAATATTGTAGCTAAGTTAGGACACTGGGGATAAGCATCCAAAAAACACCCCTTTAACACTTACATCTTGAGACAGTTGTTGTCCATTAGGGGACCAAAATCCTCTTGTACTTATCGATACGGTCATGACCAGTTTGTCGGGAGGCCCCTTACTCTGTAGGAGTAAGCCGCAAACAAAGGGGTTCCAAAATTCAAGGTTGAATACTGCACGCCATCTTGCACCGAAGGCTAACCCTTCGCAGTCCTCCTCGTATCACCCAACTGGGGGTCGAGGGCCAAAGGGCTTGAGCATCAGTAAACCAAACGGACGTGTCATGAACGAGGTATCCTAGTTTCCAGTCTTTCTAGGGCTCTTTTACTTAGAGGTACCTCTCGGTAGTGGGATTCTCTTAGCCTATATTGTTCTTCCATTTCATATTGTCTGACTTGGATTTCATCACCCTGCTGAGGATCCGATTTGTGAGGGGCTTCTAGCTTGTAGTTAGGAGTTTGCTTCAAAATTTATCCCATAGATTAGTGCGTCATTTTATTTTATAGGTACTGCTGCTTGTTGACTTTCTGGCCACTTTATTGTAGACTTGCCTTGCTGCGACCCGCTGTCGCAGTTCAGTTTTAGAGATTGTTTTTGGCATGTGAGACACCATTTCATACTCTCTCCTTCTACAAACTTGGTTGTGGTTGGGTTTTTGAGGCTGCGATTGATACTCTTGAGTTTTCATTCATTACACATCACTCCATCACGCCATCATAGCTCCACCACGCTACTCACATAGGATTAGGGGGCATAACCCCTAGTTCGGTTCCTTGAACCAACACTTCCAGATCCATATTCGACATTGTTCACCACCTTCAGAGCCACACATGCGCTCTGAGTTTGATTCATATTCATATCAGTATGAATCCACCTTGTTCACTGCTCCATCTAGCCCCATGGTTGGTGCAAATCTTGATCCCTTTCAGGGAGGGACGATTAGTAGTGGGCTTACGTCCATTCCACCCATCATTACGGGTATCCCTTCCACCAGGCCAATAGGTCTAGGTCCTAGTGGACCATTTCCCACTGCACACACTCCTACTAGTCCGCTGCCCACTATTGGTGGCCCCACTCCAGCTCTTGTGTGTCCGACCATTCCACCATTTATACCTAGGGGCAGTGGCCCTTCCACTTTCATTCCGAATATTCTGACCAATTCAGTGACTATTCATAATGTCAAAAGTCAACCTTACACGCCCTCAGTTACACAAGGGAACTATGTTCCCCCCACTGCCGACACCATTGTTGGCCCTCGCCGATCCATTCTCGGTTCTAGTCTACCTTTTATGGCTAGTATCAATCTTCTTCATTTGATGCGATTAACTAATGAACCCATTCATCATAACCCACAATGGCCTCCTATTCCTACCAAAATTCTCTCAAACATCCTTAAGGTTGAGGGTAAGGCGAGAGAGGACCCCCAAAATCACATCATGTCATTCCACCTATGGTGTTCATCTAATGTCATAGTGGATGATTCTGTCTGGTTGAGGTTATTCCAGTGCACATTCACTAGTGTTGTGGCCAAGTGGTACATCAAATTTCCTCATGCCACCTACCCCAACTTTTCCTTGTTAGCCTCTATGTTCCTTCAATACTTCCAGTTACCTGTCCATTATGACGAGGCAACATAAATCTTATTATCCTATCGACAGAACACAACTACCCATATCATGGATCATATCCATGAATGGCGTCATCATCGTAGATTATGTAAGATCTAGTTAGATGATAGGATCTTCCTAGATTGGTTCCTCAAAACCTTACTCCCCCCCATAGCCAAGGACATTGCATCTGAGCGCCCACAAACCGAAGAGGAAGCCATCCTTAAGGCTCAATAGTTCGACCTTATATATACCCAATCCAGTCACTTGTATACCATCATACCCGATGCTCCCCATGTCAGATCCTCAGCTCGAGATACGTCAGGGGTGTCCCATGTTGTTGATGGAGTCATCAGCTCTGTTACCCAACATCCTCATTTTTATCTTCCCTCTCCCATGATGCCACCTCATCTGGTAACACCCATAATATTTCCCAACCAGGTTATGCCCTCGATCTTTCATGCATGATGGCCCAGTCAGGATATAATCCCTCCTGTGTGCCTCCAGGTTACGCCCCTGACTATTCACGCGTAATGGCTCAGTCCGAATCCACCCCTTCCTATGTACCTCCCACACAAACTCCTCACATTCATGGACCGACTTGTTTAGCACACTCGTGTATTGGCCAAACAACCGACTTTGCAGCCCCACCAACTACTCCAGTCTATTACACACCACATGTGCAACCTACTCTGGTTCCGACCCCGACTCCTCCTGCTCCTACATGAAAAGTCTACGCACAACAGAACGTCCTTAACCAACCTGCCCCTAATAAACAACAAGGGCAAGGAAGGAATAAGAGAGGTAGGAATTAGGGTAACAATCAGGCTCAAGGAGGTGGCCAACAGGTCAACCCTTCGAACAATAATGACAATGAACCCCTTGCACAGAATCCCCAATGTCTCCCTCGACCTAGAAAGAACCCACAATTTGGGACGAACCATCTGTGCCCCATCTGTAATACTTACGGCCATTACGCTCATCAATGTCCTCACTTAACTCGTGTCCACCACTTACTCTAAAATGATAGTCAATGTGATCCCAATGCAACTGCTCCGGCTTAGCCAAACTTAACACCACTGTGTCCTCCACCTATGGTGCTCCAAAACCCCCTACCACACCAAGGAATGGTTGCAACCCATCCCTCAGCACCACAAGCTCCCACAACCACTGCTGTGGCTCAACCCACTGATCCTGGTATCCATCACCTCATGACCTTATCGTCTGATATTGTCCACCTCCAGACTCGACGAAACTAGTATGGTTCCACCACAGAAACCGTTGACCCACCTGTGACATCTACCTCCACCACTCCTAACATGTCTTTGCATTTTTTGAGACCCCCTATGGACGGGACTGCCAAAGTCCCACGCTCTCCCACAACCATGTCTGCTATGGAAGTGCTCAAAACATGTCCTTCGCAACATAAAGCGTTGTTATCCGTGCTAGGTTCCATCGATCCCTATGATTCTAGGTTGATCACCTTCGACTTGGATCAAGGAGAACCCTAGATGTCATCATCCATTGCCTTCCAAGTTTCGGTCACGATTCAGAATTTGGTTATTCAACAATGCATCATTGATGAAGGGACATCCACCTATGTTATGTCAACCTTTGTTTGGTAGAAACTCGGATCCCCAACCCTCCATCCTTCTTCCACCACCCTTTGCGCCTATGATGGATGATCAGCTCAACCCCAAGGCGTTCTAACGAATGTCCCTATTGAGTTAACTGACAAAACAATGTTGATTGACATTGAGGTTGTCAATGCCCAACTCGATTACAACCTCCTCCTAGGACATAGTTATATGTATGCAATGCGAGTCATTACCTCTACCGTCTTTCAACTCTTGATGTTCCCTCATGTTGGGAATACCGTGACCATTAACCATTTGAAATACTATGATCCAAAGGGGCCAACCACACCAAAACATGTCCTTCCCACTATCGACACTACCATCGACAGCGTGTCCATTCCTTCCCTGTATTCCATTGGGTCGGGCTTGTTTTCCAACGCTCCTATGATGGAAACCTTTTTGGCCTTACCACCTCCTTCTTCATCGACTGATATATCGGATTTGTGCACTATCACATTCGGTAGTGTTTCAACCTCCTCATAACCTCATTCGCAACCCCAACCACAAACCTCAGGGAATTATTGGGGTTCACTCCCTGTCCATATGATTCCCTTCCTCTTTCCACCATCCAACATTATGAGCAAGCCTGTCATGACTACTCTCAACCTGTCTAGTTTCACTTTGGGTATTCCTATGTGGTACCTTAATCCACCTACCCGGCTCCACTACCCAAGTTGTGTTGACTCCCGTCTAACCTATTGAGACGATGTCGCACCCACCTCCTGGGACACCAATGACTACTCCTATCCCTACTCCTGCCCTTCCTACGAAGAAGAAGGATGGGGGAAAGGAGACCAAAATGAATACAAAACCTTGTCCTTCTCCTACATGTGATTTATGTGATGTCCAAGGCCATGCGACACATAACTATCCCAATTTTCCTATCCTCTACACCCACATGCACTATGTAGATGAGGCTGACGACATCCCAATTGTCAATGTTTCATCCTTACCCCCGGTTAAGAACAAGTCGTTGCGAGCTAACCACCCATGTGAAATTTGTGGCCAATATGGTCATTATTCACACCATTTCCCAAACTTTCCTAAGTACAGGTCATTCCTTAGTGACCTTCACATGCACTCCCATGAGTCTGACATTACTGTCCTTGAGAAGATCCACCCTCCGGTTTCTTCCTTGGACACCACTACGACCAATGACATGATCTCTACTTCTAGTAGTCCTTTCTCATCCTCGATCATGGAAGATCCCCCTGATCTATCTTGACACCACTCGTGATGATGGATAAATCCCTGAAATCGCCACCGGTTTTACCCATTTCACTTAATCCATGGTGTGGAATCGGTTCTTCCCATTGAATACCAGATTCTATCGCTACGGCTTGCTATCGAAATTCTACCTGATACCTCACTGTTAGAACAAGGGCCTACTTATGCTTGAACAAACCAATGAGGACCATCACACTGCTCTCCAGATTATCGAAGCGACCAAGACTCGATCAAAGTCTCATTATGACTCCCATGTCCATCCACGCACCTTTAGTGAGAGGGGTGTAGTCCTCGTCTATGACCAAGCCAATGATAAGCTAGGGAAAGGGAATTTTGATTCTATGTGGTATGGGCCATATGTCATCCATCGATGTCTCGGAAAAGGGGCATACATCCTTGCTGACTATGGTGGCCACCTCTTAAAGAATCCCCGCCATGGGCTCTACTTTAAGGGGTTATATGCCTGAAGTCGCTCACCATGCATACCTTTGTGTCATAGTTTTTATTTCTTGTTTTACATTTCTTTTACCACGAGTCGGTGACCCCCTCTAGTAGTTTTTCCATTTCCATACGTAGTGAGTACATTGTAGCACTCCATCGCATCCTTTGCACATGAGTGGGTAGATATAAACCCTCCACTTTGCCCCTGCATCACTGGTACCCTGCTGGAGGCTGCGGTCCCATGTCTGCACCTGCACATAGTATGTTGTCAATATCTATCACATGTATGATCTAGCTACCACTATGTTAGCATATCGTCAGGTCCCCAGACCTGTACTGGTGGTCGAGGCATCTATGGATCTCCCCAATAGTCCATACACATGTATGGATCATCCTCTATGAGGATAGGAAGCTTCCACCACCGTGCAAAAAGCTCCTGGGTGAAGAAACAACATGTACTAGACTGAATCCCTCCCTACTTTCTTTGGGCTATTTCCTGGAGTCACCTCGATTTACATGCCATCACACGAATCACTCCATGCACATACTAGCATGTTCACGAGCCCTCCGCTCCATCCATACTGCATAGTTGTCCTTATTTTACCGCTATCCATCGTCCCACAAGGAGGCCCCATTAAGTGTTCTACTGATATTCCTATCATCCATGTTCACAACATAACCTCTTTCCATACATTGAACACTTCCTCCTTGCTTGATTGACCATTACAGAGTTTCTGTTAAGCTCTTTTCTGACTCCTAAAAGAATGAAAAGATTGTCGAGCACGCTTGCATCCTTTTGATGCTCATTAAAGTATTTGAAAGGGCGTCTATGTGGCCTCATTTATCTCCTTTTTTCAAACTACATAGACTATTCAAAGAAAAGGACCACCCTAGCACCTTCCAGCTAGGAACGTTTCCCTTTGTATTCTTTTATGATTTGTCGGACATTGGGACCGTATCTTATGAAAAAGCTCATTATGGGTTGTCTTTAATATCCTTTCCATCCCTCTCATCAAGAAGAGATCGCCGAGCAAACTTGGTTTTGTTCATGCACGTAAAAGTGTTTGAATGACCGCCCAGTCAGTATAGGTTTGACCTTTTCCAGCCTGGTTAGACTACCTACGGTAAAGAAGTCTCTCTTCCCCCAAAGGTTGGGAGAGATATATTTTGTACACTTTTTTCCTTTTTCAGGATTAGGAGACTACATACGAAAAATAGACCACATTGGAGTTTTCTTCCTGTTTTTATACTCTCTAAAAATGAAAACACCATTGAGCATTTACCTTCTCGGGCTCGCTAAAATCCATGAGATCGTATCATATCAAGCTTACTTCTATCCCTTCTTCGTGCTCCTTAAACTATGAAGAAGGCCCAAATGGTGTCTCTAGGCACCACCACTTATTATCTCACATTATGGAAGCTTTCCCCCATTGGGTCGCCTTTGTTCAGAGTACTTTGCGATGAGTCTTCCTTGGATCCCCTAGATATCACTAGTCTAGTTACTTTCCCCAGTATTTCTCATTGCAGTTATCTTCCTGGTTTTACAGCTATGATCCCTTTCCCATGAGTCAGTGTCATTGCTTCCAGGTCATCCCTACCATCATACTCTAAACAAAGGAATTTTGAGTCCCCCGTACTCCCTTGCCCCTGCTCCCCATTCAATGTGTCAATCCTCTGATCGTTCCACATATTTGATTATCCCCCTCATGCTTCTAATCAAGGAAACATCATTTCCTTGTTAGTTGTAGGTATCCCTCTGTCGATGTCAACACATATATTCTAGAGGATAGACCCAGAGGTCCCTGTATCTTGGTTTCATCCACCTCATTGATGAGCTCCTTTGACCACTTGAAAGGAGTCATTAGTGCCTTTCGGGTTGGTTGTGTATCATGTGCTCGAATCTAGCTACATCATTTCACTGTTGAGTTTCGTACAGGGAATTGGTCCGTTCATTATTTGGTCGAATACCCCAGTTGTCACCTGACTATAGCACATTGGTGAGTCTATTTTTGGGACCCCTACAGTCTCATGTCCCTTGTGATTCCTGGGTTGCGTTGGCGGTAGTGTTCAGAAGCCCCTCAGTATCGTGCTTCCATGTATCTCTAGTACTTGATGCTGCATATTGTACCATAGAGATTTTGAATCTCATTCATTGAGTCCATCCAGTTATGTAAACCTCCAGATCTAATAGAGCATCAGTTATGATGATATTACATTCCATGAGAATGCCATTGTTCCTATGTATCATTCTTCAGATCACCATTTGTATTCAGCCTCCCATTGAGGCCACCTTTATGTATCACCATCTGTATATGTATTGATCAAATCCCATATTTTGAGCCTTGATCCCCATTATTTATTCTTTTGACATTGTTACGAGCATGGGTTTGCCCTCCTCGTCCATATACATGTCACACATTATATGTATCTCATCCATTTTTGAGAAGTAATAACAAACCAAAAGCCACTATAGTTAGAACAAGGAGACTCCGCTTCTCCGCGGTCCTCTCCAATATCTCCACTGTTGTCACCATTTTCCCATGATCCTATGATTTATATCGGCCATACGATGAGCTCCTGCCCTCACACATCAGGGGGAAATCTATTAACTCAAAAAATTGTTCACCTATCTCTCTATGGTCTAAACCATAATCATACATCATATTCCCACCATTATTCCTTCATTTTGACTTTCACAATTGTATTTCCACTAAATATGGTCCAAAACATCATTATTCGTTTCCCATAAATGAAGAGAAGATGAGCATTTATTGTGATTTATCCCCCATAACATTCTACCCTCTTCTATAATGTATTCTATTTAACAAAAAATGAAAATATTCCTAGAATCTTTCGTATTTTGGGAATAACGTTTCACTCGTAACTCGGAATTGGGAGCACTATATACCAATGGAAATCTCTTGAAATTATCTACAACTTTTTTGTTTTGAGTTTTTTTTCTAATTCCTTACCATTTGTCTAAGGCAGACGTTTTAGTAAGAAAGCATATTTTAAAAGATGCTTTTTTAATAAAACGCCCGCCCGAACAAATGGTAAGGAATTAGAAAAAAATCAAAACAAACAAGTTGTATATAATTTCAAGAGCTTTCCAATAGTCCAAAGTCTGCCCAATTCTGAGTTACGAGGGAAAATTTATGTCCAAAATAAGAAAGATTCCAGGAATATTTTCACTTTTTGTTAAATAGGATACATTTTGGGCAAAATAAAACCTTATACTCTCTCCAAAAATGGGTCAAAAACCCTAAAAATGAGAATGGTTCAAAATACCATGGACAATAAAATACCATAGGTCATTACCATGGCTCAAAAACCCTAGGACCATTCTATAAATACATTGTCAAGGACTCCTCCAAAACACTTTTGAATCACTTTTTGCCCATTCCAAAAACACACTTTTTGTCATTTTCCATCAATGACATCATACACTTTTCTCCATTATTCCCACATTTTGACGGATGGGGGATGGATCCAAATGGGTATGGAACAAGATCAACATACACCGTGGGAATGGCGTGGCTGGAGCTATGGGACCATTTCCTAGGATGACTACGGTGGCCCAACTTCAAAAGAAAGGTGTGTTGATTGTTATTTTTTGTATTAGTTAGTAGTATAAATTTGAAAAAACCCTAAAAAATATTGTTGTTGTTGTCTTGTTTTTTTGTTATCATTGAAATCTTCCTTATACTCTGGACGAGCTAAGGTTGGTGCTTTTGCACGTAGCCAGGGAGAAATCCCCACTATGGTGTCTCACATGCTCGACTTCAACTACATCATTGCACCATTGAGATTTGTACAGGGTATTGGTCCATTCATTATTTGGTCGAAGATCCCGGTTGTCTCCTGACTCTAGCACATTGGTGAGTCTACTATGGAACCCATACAGTTTCATGTCCCTTGTGATTTCCAGGCTGCGTTGGCAACAGTGTTCGGAATCCCCTCAGTGTCATGCTTCCGTGTATCTCCAGTACTTGATGCTGCATATTGTACCATAAAGATTCTCACTCTCAGTCATTGAGTCCATCCAATTATAAACACTTCTAGATCTAGCAGAGCATCAGTTGTGATGACGTTGCATTCCATGAGAATGCCATTGTTCTTATGTATCAAATCTTCAGATCAACATTTGTATTCAGCCTCCCATTGAGGCCACCATTATGTATCACCATCTGTATATGTATTGATCAGATACCATTATTTTGAGCCTTGATCCCCATTATTTATTCTTTTAACATTGTTACGGGATTGGGTATGCCCACCTCGTCCATATACATGTCACACATTATATGTATCTCATCCATTTTTGAGAAGTAATAAAAAACCAAAATCCATCGTAGTTCGAACAAGGAGACTCCACTTCTCCGTGGTCCTCTCCAGTCTCTCCATTGTTTTCACCATTTTCCCATGATCCTATGATTTCTATCGGCCATACGATGAGCTCCCGCCCTCACACATAAGGGGGAAATATGTTGACACTAAAAGATGTTCACCTAGCTCTCTATGGTCTAAACCATAATCATACATCATACATCATACCTTCAGAACTTGACAATATCCGTTCAACTTGTTCAATTAGTAGCAAACACAGAAGGAACATACATTCATCCTCTACATTCGGACCTAGTGGATAAAATGTGGAAGATAGAGGAAGAAGTGTGCACAAAAGCAGAGAAAGTGGTGAAAATCGTAGAACAAGTTTGGGTGATTTTGTATAAGAACAAGTTTTTGTAATGGAACAAGGGTTGGAACCCGTGAGAAATCAACATTGTATTTTGAGATCTATATTTTAATAAATTTTCAGAGCCAAATCTGGCCCTTTTCCATAGATTCCTGTGTTGTCTTTGTTACAATCTGTACTTTCCTTTTCTCATGTGCATGTGTTTCTTGTTTACTACTTCCATTATGTTTTCTCTTTCATGTTTGAAATAAGTTTTTAATAGCACATAATTCATAATCATATACTCTGTCTATTGATTTCAAACATTCACAAAACGTTTTCATCTAATTTAATGTGGATTCATTCTTGTCAGATCCCCTCATTAATATATTGTTTCTGATTTTCTTTTATATCACCAAACAAAAGCATTTTGACTGTAATGAGATTGCTACCTTACCTCTGTATTTACACGCAATAGCACTGTGATGTTATAATCAATTTTAACTCCATGCCCAATGTGTACTTGCCTTGTTTCAACCAACAACAATCTTAAATTTATTTCTTGTTCATATATCCGGCCTTCTGAAAACAATTATTGAGATATCCCTCTCTTGAGAGAAATAAGCCAGCTTTCTTTCCTAAATCTTGGTTTCGTGGTTAGCTTGAGATTTACCCTTTTACAACCGAGGGTACATTTTGAGTGTTAACAAGGAGATCAAGTCTGGGTGAAGATAGATCGAGATGATTGATCGATCTGCGTGGAGGATGAAGCTATAGAGGTTATAGACAGATCCAAATAAGGAGATCAAGTCCGGGTAGATCAAGTTGATTGATCTATTGGAGAAATAATCTGCCTTAGTACCTTAATGATCTACCTAGGAGACATAAACATTGGCCTTGTGCTATGTTCTATGGTCTAACTTAGGTTATACTGGTCAAATAGGTGATTTTGGCTCATTAATTGCAATCGGGACGCTCTAGTTTGAACATCCTGACATTTCAGACTGTGCATTAATTGTAAACAAGTTCCAACTTTGACTAGGAGCGCTAGTGTGTGTGAAAGTGGATTTTTGTGGTCTCCTTGGCATTTATTTTCCTCCTAGAGATTCCTCCACTCACCCATGCGCTCTCCCATGCTTTCCTTCCCTCATTTATGAACCATGCATGCTTCTTACCTATTCACACATGTTCACACATGTATTCGTGATAGTTTGGTTAGGTATGGAAGCCTATTGGTCAACCTAGGGGGGTTTAGGGGTCAAATCATAGTCTGACACTTGGATGCATTCACATGGCCACCAGGGGCTCATGAATTGTCTCCAATGTACTATAAATATGTATCATACATACCTACAAGGTGTGTTGTAATATAATGGTTAGATATTAGCACCTTTCACATGTGATATTCTAGCTATTTCAGTCTCTTTGTTTTTCTTTTGCATATTTTGTCAAACACTTTGATGGTGAAATTGTTCTAGCTCTTAGATATACTTGAGAAGCAATTACCACATGGTATTAGAGCTAGTTGGAGCTGCAGACAAATCTAGAGAGGTTTGAGTTGTTGTTTAGGGCATATTTCTAGAAAATATGAGTGTTTTTCATTGCAGGTTCTTATAACAACTTAATGGATTCACTAGAAATTCCTATCCTTTTCCCATTCAAATATTCTGAATGGAAGTCGAAGATGTGTGCATATCTCAAGAGGCAATGTCTCTATGATGTGTCCATTGGTGTTGTGAGAGAGCCAGAGTCTTGTCAAGAGAAGTGTGATTGGCTTAATGACAATGATAGAGCCCATGGAACTATGTGTTTAGTTATACCTCCTACAATGCACTATCTCCTTGATTCTGTTGAGTACCCATTCGAGTTTTGGAGAAATATAGATGAATCTATGGGCATGCAACAAGAATATGTGAGGTATATGGAGAGAAAGCAAATGGGCACTTCCTTATCTGTTCTCCCTCCTATGATCTCGACCTCATGCATTTCTCAAGAAGTTGTTCGAAATGAAGAAGAAGAAGTAGCCAGAGATTCAACAAATGATCCAACTCAAGTTTCTTCCTCTGCGACTTTCTCTCTTTTCCAAGAAGCTATTTTTCATGAAGATAGCATATGAGTTGTTGCCATCACTACTGCTGAAGAGTTATCTATCCATTCTATTCCCTTCTCCTCTATGTCTTCTGTTACGAATGATGAAGATGTATTTCTAGTTGATGTTCATAGCAAGCCTTCTCTAGAAGATGGGTTTTCTTCACATGAGAGTATTGGTTTGAAAGATGGAGAGGTTTGGATGTCAAGTGAAGATCTCTCATTGCTTCACTCTCTTTTTCCCATGTATTCCTCCACCATGACTAGTAGAGTTCCTTCAAGTTCATATGAATATGGAGAAGCCTTTTCCATCACAATGGCACACCTTCTTGGAGCTGATTACAACCTTCTTTCAAAGTTGATACTTCAAGATCCTTATGAATCGCTTGGGGTCACCTATTCTCAAGCACTTCAAGTCTCTTTTGGGCATGGCATCCTGTTTGGTTCAAGGTTCAAGTCTGAAGAGCACCATTTGCTCTCCTATCAATGCATTTTATTTGTTCTACATGGTATGAGGATTCATCATGCAGTTGTTCCCGAGTTGGTTGACACATTCCACTTCTTCCCAGGAAGAAGATTCCTCCAGACATACTCATCTAGTTTGGAGTGTATACAGATTTTGTTTCTATGTCATATCCATTCTTGAAGGGATGTTTTGTCCCATGAGGTTTTTCTCCTTACCTCAGTTGCATGGATCAATAAAATTTTGTTGTAAAAGTTGACTTGTGCCTTAGTTTCTAAGGCCTTAATAAATCACGTGGTGTACTAAGTCAGGATTAAGGGGGGGTGTTGGAGCAATAATCTACCTTAGTACCTTAATGATCTATCTATGAGACATAAACATTGGCCTTGTGCTTTTTTCTATGGTCTAACTTAGGTTATACTGATCAATACTGGTGAATAGGTGATTCTGGCACATTAATTGCAGTTGAGGTGCTCTAGTTTGAACATCCTGACATTTTAGACTGTGCATTAATTGTAAACCAGTTCCATCTTTGACTAGGAGCGCCAGTGTGTGTGAAAGTGGTTTTTTGTGGTCTCCTTGGCATTTATTTGCCTCCTATAGATTCCTCCACTAACCCATGCAATCTCCCATGCTTTCCTTCCTTCATTTATGAACCAAGCATGCTTCTTACCTATTCACACATGGATTCATGACAGTTTGGTTAGGTTTGGGAGTGTATAGGTCAACCTAGAGGGGTTTAGGGGTCAAATCCTAGTTTAACACTTGGATGCATTCACATGGCCACCAGGGGATCACAAATTGTCTCCAATGTACTATAAATATGTATCATACATACCTACAAGGTGTGCTGTAATATAATGGTTAGATATTAGCACCTTTCACATGTGTTATTCCAGTTATTTTAGTCTCATTGTTTTTCTCTTGCATATTTTGTCAAACACTTTGATAGTGAAATTGTTCTAGCTCCTAGATATACTTGAGAAGCCATTCTCACATGATTGATCCTCCGTAGAGGTTTCATTTGTTCCCTTGACAGAGATTAGACGATCCATATTAAAGGAGAAAGATGAATCGACGATGGGGAAAGAAATCACGAAGTAAATCTGCATGGGAGATAAGAGATTCACAAAGTTAAAGTGTAGTTACGCACTGATAGAAGACAAATAGATGAGATCAGAGCCGCAAGAGATTGACGATGGGGAAAGAATTCACGAAGTGAATCTGTACAGGAGATATGCGATCCACAAAGTTAAAGTGTAGTTCTGGACTGATAGGAGATCAACGAATGATATCAAATCCGCAAGAGATCGACGATGGGGAAATAATTCAAGAAGTAAATATGCACAGGGGATAAGAAATCCCCAAAGTTTCGCACTGATAACAAATCAACGGATGAGATCAAAGCCGCAAGAGATCGACGGCTCATAGGGGTTGCAAAAGATGAATTGCAGAAGAACATTTCAGAAGGGAATTGTGGAAGGGAATTGCGGAAAGGGAATTGGGGAAAGGTATTTGTGGAAAGGTAAAATGCAAAAAAGTAATTGCGGAAAATTAATCGCGGAAAGTTAATTGAGGAAAGGTGATTGCGGAAAGGTAAATGCAGGAAGATAAACGCATAAGCAATTTTTGAGAAAATTCGAAATGCATACTCGCAATCCGCAATTGTGGAAGGAAGAAGTTTTCTATTGCGGAAAGGTCAGTGCAGAAAAATGATTGCGGAAGGGATTTTCGAGAAAAGTCAATGTACACATCCGCATTCTGCAACTCGCAAATGCGGAAGAAGTTAGTTCCCGTAAATTGCGGAAAGGTCGGTTCGGAAAGCTTAATGCGAAAAGGTCTATTGTGGAGAGTTTGTTGTGGAAAGGACGTTGTGGAAAAGATAACTGCGGAAGGACGTGACTAATAAATTTAAACAGAGTTAAAAATAATAAACAGAGAAGTAAGAAAACACGGTTGATGAAGATGCATGTGTTATGAAGGGATGAGTTTGATGAAAAATCATTCTCCAGATGTATTATTAACTATGTTGATGAAAAAACTATAAATACTTAGCATATAAAAGTCTATATTTTAGCAACGTTGCTAAGCTTGAACATTTTAGGTTGATAAGGTTGTCTGTGCAACACATATGTGATGTTGTTACTAGTTCAAGGCTGGATACTTTCAAAGGCCATAAAACACATGTCTATTGTGTATGTCGATGTTACAAATAAACTATTAAGGTATATTGATTCCCCATGGTACATTTTTTGTCTTCTCTTCTCATGTTTCATTTTATTTTCTACACAAATGTTCATGCAAACATAAAGGCCTGGTTACGTTATTTGATAGGTTCAAGGATTGGTTATGATGTTCATATTCATTAGTGAGCTACAATGCCCTAACTCTCAACTGCAATTAATGTTTCTAATTTTATTTTACATTACTTTTGTCAAGTGATCTCAATTTCAATTATGTTGCTTACCAATTATTGCCAAACAACTCTCAACTGCATGTAATGTTTTTTTTTTACATTACTTGTGTCAAGTGAATAGAAAAGGTGATTTCAATTTCCAAATTGCACATTTTATCATGCTCATAAGTTCAACATATTTTTGCATAGCTAAGTCCAACATACCTTCAGAGTATTAGTCCATGTTCCATTTATGGTAGAGTTCAAGTTGTTAATCAACATTTATCCTATACATTGTCCCATGACAAATAAAACATGCAAATGTTTCTTGAACTTTTTCCCATGCACAACACAACAATTGGTTTTCCTATCTATCATTGAACTTGCATACAAAAAATAACAGTGACATCAATAAACATTTGCATATTTTATTTTCAGCTTGCAGTTGATATCTATTTAGTCAAAATTGTTTTATTTGATTATTATCTATTTTTTTGGAAGCTTCTACATGTCAAATGCAACAAATTTCTTCAATAGAAGATTAAAAAAAACTTGGGATTTAGTCAAAGGGAAAGGATTGTTTCCCTTTCACAAGACAATGATATAACTCTTACTGTTGAACTCAAGATATTCCAAACATCGATTGCAATACCTATCTTATGAAAAGCTACATTAGCTATATGCTAACAATTTCAGTAATCTTTACTGTTATTAGTAAATGGATTTTACTCTTTTGCAATATAATCTTCTTTGCATGAAATATATTTTTGTTAAAATTAAAATTAAACAAATTCTTATTATCTTAACCTTAGTTTTCACTTTTAATATTTTTACCTTCTCGACGTTCCTTTGCACCTCTTGGTAAAGGGCATAATGCAAAGGTAGATACATTTTCTAAAAGGGCAATGTTAAGATAAAACTAAGGTTAAGATAATAAAACATATATTTCAAGTAATAAAACATATATTGGTAATACAACATGGAAATATTGAAACAGTACACATCACCACATTAAAGTAGATGAAAGCAAATTTGACTTTGATGCTAACAAAGGAATATGTGATTAAGTGGTTAATTGCTTTGTTGAATTGAACCAATAAATGGGGAAACATATAAGTAAATGATACATCTCAAGAAGAAGCATATTCTATTTACTTTTTAATTGTAACAATACATTAAATAATGGGAACAACATAAGTGTGACCAATAGAAGAAGTGTTATGATCGCAAATATATGTTTAGAAGAAAAATAGTTCATCTATAGAGCAAAAAATGAAAAGCTTCAAGCAAAATTTGGTTTTAAAGACTTTGAAGCAAGTAAGATTTCCTCTTTTTTCCTACGTTGGACATATGGATTGCCTTGCATTCGAGAGTATCTAGAAAAAGAGAAAGCTGGAGAAATGTGAAGGCCTGAAAGAGATTTAACTCTTGACATTGCAGTGAATGTAAGCCCTTGTCTATCAATGTTTCCATTATCTATTATTGCATTTTATAGGGTCATACCTTGTTCTTTATGAATTATTAAACCCCATGCCATACAAAGTGGTAGTTTCCTACGTGTTCCTCTTGTTATGGGAGAGATGGGGACATAAGCATGATTAGAAACATCCCATAAGGGTCCTTTGTAGTGGAGGAATTCGACAACAACAAATGATGGTAAGATAGGAGGTTGTTTGTTGGAGTTGTAGACAATGTCAATGAATTTTCCAAGTGAGCCGTTAACAAGGCTTGCTCCAACCCATAAATTAGTAGTTAACATGACTTGTTGACCAATAGCAAGAAGGACCTTTAATGGTAACTATTCATCATCTATGGATTAGCGGACATGTTTGTTCCTTTGTTCTGCAAAGCAATGTGCAATTGGCATATTAAGGTGTTTGAGAATGTGTTTGTTGTGCAATGCAACATAGCTATTAGTGGCATACAAGTGGGTATATTGTTCAAATGAACAGTTTTCTACATGTGAAAGGGATGAGGTTGTTCTTGTCATTAGGAGTGCCCAGTATTCAAGAGTTGGTGTTGCATTTCGAAGGTTTAGTAAGAGTTGGAGAAAGGAAATTTAAGAAGGGCTATCTCGTTGTTGTCGAAAAATGGTTTTGAGAGTGACAAAAGTATCAAATGTACGCTAGAGAGCAGTTCCAAGGGATGAGCCTGCATACATGGGGATGTCCTTTACTGGAGGCAATTGCCCGAAGTCACCAATAGGGATCGTGAAACAACCACTAAACAAGATTGTACAATGCGAGGAGAAATCCTAATGTAAGCGTGCATCAACGTGAGTTAACATTTTTGGGCCAATAAAGCTCATTTCATCGATGAGAATATAATGAATATGGTGGAGTTCTTCTTGAAGCTTTGAAAGGGATTGGCCTTCAAGAGGGTGCATTTCAACAATGGGTATTTACAGATAAGAATGTATTGTAAGTGCATGTATGTTAAAGGTAGCAACACCAGTTGGAGCTAGGAGAAGCAGTGGGGAGGCAGTTTGTCCAGATGCAGTTTGGAGTGTAGATTTCAAGCAAGATATGAGGTAAGATTTTCTAGTGCCTACAGTAACTTGAATGACCATTTTGAGTGGTTGAGCAGGGGTAGTGTTTCTAAAATGGGAAATGACAAGATCAAAGGCTATGTGTTGTGTGGGAGACAAGGAATCGGGTGAATTGGACAACGAGGTGGTGTCTTCATGTAGTTGGGTGGACAAGCGATTGAGGTCAATGAATGATATTGTTGTTTCATGCAAATGGGTGGGTATATTGTTATGTGTCCAATTGTGATTTTTGTATGATGTCCAATCATTTCAAGGTCATCAATATGGATGTTGTTTCCTGGTTGGATTTGAGAGAGAAGTTCCCTTTCATTCATGGTATGGGACAAGGGAAAGGGAATTGTATCGGAGTTCAAATGATAAAATGGAGGTGTAGAGGGTTCTTCTTGTATGCGTTCAACATGCCACACAACATATGTGCCTTTAATGTGATGCCAATGAGGAATAATTTCAGAACTTGTTGTTCCAATATCCTCAAGGAGGGCATGAAAAGGTTTGTATAGAAGAAGTTCGCTCCAACAAAACGATTCAAAATTTGAAGAATCAAAGGGAGGAATCACAACATAATTTCAACCCAAAATCTGACACCTTGCATGTCTGAATTTCGACACTTCTCTGTCGCATTTTTGACACATACACTTTTTTTGGACGTCGGTGGTATAACGTCGGATATTCGACAGCCTACCAATGTGGGTCGAACATCTGACACACCATGGTGTCACCTATTCGACAGTTTTCTCTTCCAAATTGTCAATCAAAACTTGCATAAACCATCGGAAATCCGATGCCATCCGACACTTGAAGAGTCGGCCTTCCGACGGGCAGAAGTGTTGGAGGAATGGCAACGTCGTCGGTGTTTTTATCCAGAAAGTGTTGGATGTTTGACGCCCTTCGACACTTGAAGAGTCGGCCTTTCGACAGGAAAAAGCATTGGAGGCATGGCGACTCCGTCGGATATTCGACTCAGCCCGACACTTGAAGCGTCGGTCGTCCATTGGAGTCATGACACCGTCGTCGGAAGGTTTCGCCGAAGTATCGGAAAAGAAACACCTGTTGGTAGATTTAACAAAAAAAATTTGAAATATTTCACTTAGATATAGCGATTTGATAACAAGTGTGGGTCGGGGAGTTGGTGGCTTACAAAGGAACTTCCTCTAGCAAAGCGTTCAACCTTCCCCTGGGCTAAATTGTTGTACGTTAAAGCAGGCTCCTCCCAGGCACAACAATGATTTTGCATATGGTCCCTCAAGACAACGATTTGTCATGCACGTGGGCTTGGGATTTGGTGATTTGAGCAGTAATTTCCTTCCCCAGTAAAGCCTATTGTCCTTCCAAACTAAATCGTTGAGCTTCCAATGCACACATGTCATCATGCACAACAATTTGCTTCTACTAAGCTCACATAACTATTTAACTCTAGATGGCGACTCTAGATTGGATGTTCATTGATGTTTTTACTTGTCTTTGATTCCAAAAGGAATCGTTGTGTGTGTTGGTGTCTATATTCTATCAAAGACAACAATTTACCTTCCCAAAGCTAAATCACTATGTATCCTTGCTCAAATGCCTTTCAAAGATAGCGATTCCCTCTGCCATTACTTGGACAACAAAATAGTGACAAGTGGATCCCTGGGAGAGGCTGGCAATGCAGGAAAAACATTGATCTCCCTTATAACCCAATTTATCCAAATTTATCATGAATTTCTCTTTGTAATTTATTATATAGTCTTTTCATTTTTATGCTTTGTGTTGCTGTTGTGTTTTCTACAGGCTAGGAGCATGAGTTTATAGCATCCAATCCTTTTACAGCTAGTGAATCCCTTTATTTTCTTGGAGAGATGGAAACATAGCTTTTATGAAATATTTATTTATAAGAAGACCAATGATCAGTCGGTCAATGCCTTTGATGCAGTGAATGGAGTCTATGAACGCTTTGGCTACTAAAACAAATAGATCTTAAAGTCAAGATATCTCACGGTCTAATAATAAAATATTTACTGGAAGAAGTGAAACTCTATAAGGCTTCACAGTTGCTTTTTACTACAAGCAAACATAATGTTCTATTATAACCAGCATCAGTGGCTAAGTAGTAAGCACAACGATTACCATCTAACTACTTTGTATTAGCTATTATGCATGGGGCAAGGAATGCCTTATTGTCTATGACTTCGTACAAAGAATCAATCTTTAAGAGGGCCTTCATATTGAAGAGCATAAACCAATGATTCCATATAAAGACTGTTTTACAATGGCTGTGGAGTTGCAAGAGCATTATATTGGCCCACTTTTGACAAGAAAAATGAAGCCCACGAAAAAGTTGATCACAAAAATAAATTGTATGTTTTTTCAAAGTTTTTGCTTAAAACTCCTAGTCTAGCTTTGTTAATGCATTCTAATGATGTTAGTAAGTTATGGCATGATATGTTTGGGCATATTAACTTACGTTAATTGCATCAATTGATCAAACAAGATGGGATAGTGCGGTTTCCACCTATATCCTTCTTAGATGGAGTTTGTCCAATATATACTCTTGGTAGGCACCTTGAATATAGATTTGAGAAAGGAAAGGCTAAGAGAGCCACATCACTTCTTGATTTTGTGCCCGATGACATTACTGGTCCCTTTCCTCACCTATCTATGAATAAATAAATATACGTACTAAGTTCTAACCTTCATTGATTACATCTCTATATACACAGGTGTCTACTTCTTAAATCACAAAGCGGATGTGTTTGCTTTTCTTCTAGATTTTAAAGCTCTTGTAGAGAAACAATCTGGTAAGGGGATCAATATCCTTCACACAGATAATGGTGGAGATTATTCCAATAAATATGTAAATAATCTATATCCTTTTCATTTATAGTTCAGTATGGCTCTTCTATATATCCTGTTCATTCTAGAGCACACACTTTGCCGGTGATCATTGAATTTTAT
Source organism: Pseudotsuga menziesii (assembly GCA_001517045.1). Lineage (NCBI taxonomy): Eukaryota > Viridiplantae > Streptophyta > Pinopsida > Pinales > Pinaceae > Pseudotsuga > Pseudotsuga menziesii. The sequence goes on along the minus strand of LPNX010260443.1, from coordinate 648,023 downwards.
GCATCAAAATAATCTAATTAGTGTTTTAGATATGATATATTTTCACTCAACCTGTCCAAATGAGTGATGATATAGAATCATTTTGTCAAACATATAATTAAAATGCATGCTCAAGTCCAAGTCAACTGAAGGACTAAAATGTAAAATATAAGTAGTTTAGGGTTTCCCAATGGAGATATAAATCACTTAAGAAGAACTTAGGACAATATAAAGGATAGAAAAATAATTTAGTTGTCAATTAAAGACAAGGTCCAGAGAGAAGTTCTGTTATTTACAAAGAACTTCATAAATGCAACAAGTGCAAAAAAAGTGTCTGATATGCTAATCATATCATGCAATAGCATATCGAACCTTAAGGAAGAAAAGGCCAACTAGGTCAAAAGGGTAAAATAAGGCATGACCTTGTCCAAAATATAAAATTGGTCAAAAGTTCCTGGGAATTCCAAAAAGCAAAGGTTAGAGGTGCTCTGCAGTCAACATCGTTGTCAAAATCAGTGGAAATATCACAACCTCTCACATTTGTATATGTGTCTACTACTTCTCTTGGACCATCATATAACATGAAATCCTCTGCAGTAGTCAGGAAACATAGGGAGAAACAACTAGGTATGGAAACTCTTTATACCTTAGTGACTGGAATCAATTCAAGTGATCTTGGTTTGCAAAATGAACAGGTCCAGCCTTCAATTTTGTTTGGCCGAGATAAGATCAAACTCTCTTCTTATGGTCCCCATTGCAAGAAGAGTTGCATCAACTGGAAGTATTACAGATTCAGTAACACCTTTGAACATTAACAATCCTTCCACCGAAACAACACATATGCCTAGTTTGGTAGCTAAGGTAGATCAACCTGTTGTAATTGTTAGCAGATCCTACACACTAGGGTGGTGGATCCAGTAACAACGCTAAAATAAAGTTATATGCAACATAATTTCACTCTATGATTGTTCAATAGAAGAGACAGGTGATTGTCTTTGATCCTTTAAATAGTTTTTGGTATTCTGGTAAATGTATGATTGCTTGTCCTGCACTAAGAAAATCAGGGTATGGCTGAATGGATCGGTAACAAAATGGTCAATTCGTCCCAATACGTACTAAATTGACCAATTGAATGTGGGAATGCATAGGTCACACACATGACACTTCAATTCAAAAAAAAAATTAACCTAGAAATATAAACATCGAGACTCTAAACCTACTTCATTGTCGAGTCAATTAGCTTTGTAGGATTCCTATACATCATAACACTATTTGGAGTAAAGCACAACTTGCTTTGTAGGCCCTAGATGCCACCCATGTGCACAATAGTCAATCTATAAAGCAGCCCCCAAATACAAAAACCTTCCTCACAAAATAGGGTATGAACCATGTGAACAACCTTCCAAGTGGACCAGCTCATTGAGTAACCTCCAAGCATGTAATATCTCTTATGAAATGGTGTATAAATTAGTGTAAGCATGCTTCAAATGATCACTTTCTCCTTTCGTAGGGCTGAACATTTCCCTTATGCATGTGTCTCCAAGGGTGAATCTTCCTCAAATAATGAGAGAAGGCTGCCTTCCTCTAACAATAAACCAGTACACCAAGGTGAATTGGCCCTATTTAGGGCTTCCAGAACAAACTTGGTATTTTCAATGTCACACTAGGAGCAATGTTGGGCAGTCCTATGGGCATAGACAACTCTAGAATCGAGTATGAGCATCAAAGGGACAAATTTGAGCACTTTGGGAGCATTCTGAAGGTCACAACAAACAGTAAAGCATCTCAAATCAGCTATAATTAGGCCAACTTTCAGATCTGGGCACATTGCAGCAATAAAAGATGATGATCAATGGCAATAGGAGGTGGTCTTTGCAATTCTGGCTGTGAAAATGAGAAATCTGTGGTGAAAGCAACCCTAAAATCTCATTCATATGCCTTATAGCAGCATTCACATGAATTCTGGGTACAAACAAACCTATTTGGCAGTAAAAAAGGGTATGAAGCAACCCTATTTCACCATCTTGGGCACCCTTGTGCACTTATCCATCACCGAATAGGCGTACCTCTAAATTTGGGCCAAATTGGAGGGTTAAAAGGCAGCTCTGGGCATGAATAGCCCTATGAAAAGTGATGATCAACGGAAAAACAGGCTTTGAGAAAGCCATTGAATATGCTATTGCTTGGATTACCAACATGAGGGAAAGCCATTGAATATGCTAATGCTTGGACTATAGTAGACTACCTTGGTTGGACACTAATGCAAACCCGTGTATGACTTTAAGCCAACATTTACATCAACTCTATAGGATCTCCAGAGAACTAACGTCATTATTTTTCCATTACTATAAAGGAGATGTACTAGAAGATTTGCATGTACTTGTTGATTTTACTGTTTAGTTGAACCTAAATGAGAAACAAAGAGGAGCACTAAGCAAGCTACAACACTTTTTGTGTGGGTCAATGTGCGCGTGCGTCAAAGTGTTGTACCTTGCTTAGTCTCCTCTCTGTTTCGTTCAACTTCTTTGTGAAATCAACAAGTCCTCACAAATATTCTAGTACATTTCCTTTACAGTAATGGACAAATAATGATGTTGAGTTCTTGGAGATCCTGTAGAGTGGATGTTTTAACCTCTGTGCTACTCTGAAGTGCATAAGCCAACACTTCAGAGGCATATTTCCCAGTGGTAACCTACAACAATCATATATATATATATATATATATCCATGGTGGTGAAGAGCGGACATTTCTAGATCTACTACTTTGCACGTTCAGGAATGAAAATAATGTTTTAAATACATTTATACCAGTCTGTAATATTTGCTGATTCTAAATCTAACCAACTGTCTAAACCACAAAGGTCATCTTATCGTGTTAATTGTAAGAGGGACAAAAAAAAATCAGACACGGTGAAAATTGACATAAAATGTTCAAATAAAAAATCAAGGACATCAAAATACCTAGTACTTGCTTCAAGACCCAAAGCATAAACCATAAGATTCATGATTGTCCATTAATGGCAAAGTATTACCTAACCCAATTTCCAGTCAACTAAGCACCTCATGGTCGAATCATGATATTGCAGCAGTGTGCATACACCCTTCACTTGAATGATGTTAGGATTGCCAAGAACTAACATCATTCAAGTGAAGGATGTATGCAGACTGCTCTAGATATTATATCTCTACTCATTCGATTTCCTACAAAGTGTTGTAGCTTGCTTAGTGCTCCTCTCTATTCATAATTTATGTTCAACATCACGGTGAAATCAACAAGTCCAGGCAAAATCTTCTAGTAAATGGCCTTCACAGTAATGGACAAATAATGATGTTGAGTTCTTGGAGATTCTGTAGAGTGGATGTTTTAACCTCCTTACTACTTCTCTGTAGTGCATAATCCAGCACTTCATAGGCATATTTCCTAGTGGTAACCTACAACAATCATATATATATATCTAATCCATGGTGATGAAGAGTGGACATTTCCAGATCTGCTACTTGGCACGTTCAGGAATGAAAAGAATGTTTTAAATACATTTATATTAGTCTGTAATATTTGTTGATTTATTCCTTTTAGCTTATCTTGATGATGCTTGTTTTCCCATTTTAATTTTCAACCCTAAGGTAAAAATTGGCATAAAATCATCAAATAAAAAGTTGGAGGACATAAAAAAACCTAGTACTTGCTTCAAGACCCAAACATCATTCAAGTGAAATGTCCGCTCTTCACCACCATGGATTAGATATATATATATATGATTAGAAAGAACCAAAAGGCTCTTAAATTAACTATATAATGCCTTCCTCAATGAGTTGATGAAACCAAGGGATGGAAAAAGGGCAAGGAAACGTCAAATATCACTCACACCAGGGAATAATTCTAAAGCTAACCAACTGTCTACACCACAAAGGTAATCTAAAGACATTATATCTATACTCATTCGATTAACTACAAAGTGTTGTAGCTTGCTTAGTGCTCCTTAGGATCAATGATAAAATTTGAAGGGTGGATCTTAATTTCAATTGGAAGGGCATTTATTCTCTAAGCCCTTCAAAGATGAAGGGAGATATAATTAATTGTACTTTAATGGACACGTATAAATTAACCAAACCCTTTCACACAAAAAATGCAAAAACCAAATATTGTTCTTTCAATGCTTGTTGTGAAAGCATGCATGTATGTGATGGAGGGGCCTCAGTCAATTGAATCCTTGCAACTTATTCCATGTCTGAGTCTAACGATCTGTGGTTTAGACTGAACCAGAATACCAAAAGAAGTTTATTAATGGTTGATTTCAGAAAGTTATAGGTGTGAGTAGTTAAGTGCTTGTGGCTAAAAAAATTGTTGTGTTTTGTACTAGTCCATGATTCACAGAATCCATAATCACGGGTAGGAATTTAAATTATTTAATGAAAAAAATTAATGTGTATAACCTCTATGTCAAGATAGTTTTCCATGCTGATGCTTGCCACTACCCTCTTTATTGTCTTACCAAAAGGCATGATAATCAGGAAGAAGACCTAAAATTATGGACTTCACCTTCAATGAATGCATTGCAATCATATTGGTAATAACTATTTTGGTAGCGCTGAGGACAAATGTCGTGAGAAACCACAAATGTTTGGAAGGACAGAGGGAGATAACATCACGATCATGCAACTCATCAAACTGAAGACTATTCTTGAGCAAACCATTGTTTTTTTAATTTTATTAATAACCATTGTTTCTCCATATCGTGTTACCAATGACACCTCTCTATAGCAATGCATAAATCAATTTCTGCATAATTTGTGATCCTAGCCACATGCCATTATTTGTATTTGCATGACATCGAGTGTTCTTTATAGTTGTCATGAGTCCATGATATTCATGCAAGAAATGAATTCTTGTAGAGGAGGACTTTTCAAACCTACCTTTTGAATTTCATTTTGACGAAAAAAAAGTGGACATTGGTAGCGAGGTTCACATATAAGGTAGTAGGCACAAATGTTGGAGCTCGTTTCGGGCCTAGTAGTTGTTGGCACATTGTCACACTTTAGATTACAGCCCCAAGTGACTCAGGAGTCAGATTAACATCTCAATGGCTAGTGCCTTGTAGTCATTAATGATTACTAGTCATCTTCAACAACTAAGCACCGAGTGCATGACATGAGTGAGTAAGTGATTATAATTTATCATATTTACAATATTTTGAATGATGAGTTGAACTTTGTAACATAAGAGTTTCAACATCTTGAGATATTTATATGAATGGGTAATTTCAAATGTTCCTCTTCTTTTGAAATGTTGATATAAATTATACCCTTCTTTATTGGAAGGGTAAAGTTCAAATTTCAAAATTTTTTTGAAGGGAAATTTTAACTTTACACTTCTGGGAAGGGCTAGAACCCTTTGGAAGGGCCGTGAAGGGTTCAATTTTGAATGTTGCTTAGGATGCTAAATTTCAACCTTAGGATGCCAATCTCCATTATTTTTGGACCCATAAGAGTGATGGAATATCAATTGATATTAGTGATCAAGTAACTTATTTTTTCCAGGGGAAAATATCAGTTCCTTGTTATTTCATTGAAATTAAAGGTAACTTAGTTACAACTTCAGCTATTGCTGAGCACATGGAATAGATACAGCTATGTTCATCATCAGCAGATAGATGACAATTGATCAGCTTCAGAGGAATACTGGACAAACCTTCAAAGGTAACACCTACAATCTAGGAATATTGACTACATCCACATCACTAACCTTCAACAGACAGAGAATTCAAGTCTAATACTGAAGTAGCTAATCCAAAGAAGCAATAAACAATAGAGATCAGTAATATGAGGGGATCATCCACCTCAATCATCCAAAGGATGTCAATAGCAACAACACATAAAAGACTCAAGTGCTAAGGGCTAGAAAAGCTGGAAAGTGCCCTGATCAGTACATTCACCATTAGTGAATTCAGTAAACTGAAAATGGCCTGAGGCCAAGGTTAATGGTTCTTTGGATAAGCTATCAACCTTAGTATTGTGTTCTCTGAATATGTGAACTGCTTTTAGCTGGATGAAGTAAGGTTAACATGATAGAGCTGAAGTTGTTCCCCGATAATGATCAAGTAACTGGCAAGTATTGGATGCATACACTAGCAAATATGTGGTATAAACCTCAATACATCCCTAAACTAAGACTTTCATTGAGAGAAGGTACACATACCAATAATAATAATGTTGATAGTACGTCAAGATAGGTGAGGCATGCAAGCAATGCATGTAGCGAAAGATGTAGGTACAATAATCAAAATAGTTTATTTAGTCAAACTTATTACCTTTCTTTTTTGCGTTGACTTAGCCACTTTCAATTCACTAACTCTAAAATAGCTAATAATGGGGATGACTCATGGTATTATGTTTCATGGGATTGCAACATCGCAAACTTGTGAGGCATAATACCACGAGTCGTCACTGTTGCTTGGCTGAACACTTGTTATCTTTTGTGAGATATAGTTCATGTGGGCAGAGTTCTTGAACTCTGTCCTCATGGACAGTTGCTTTCTAGGGATTTTATAATGATCTTCAATGATCTTCTCTAAACCTCCCTTAAGCCTCGCATTTGGCTAGAGTTGGCTTAATAGCTTATTTGGGAACCGATTTCTGAGATAACTCACATAAAAACAATCAAACCAATTTGAATGTGAACCAAAATGTGATGGGTTCATCCACTAATTGTAACACTCAGACTGGCCAGACTTCAGAATCCATATCAGCCAATATGGGTCAAATGCGGGTTAGTTGAAACTGTTAAATTGGGTCTATCATTAGCTAATCAATGTAAATGCATGCACAATTGAGAAAACCCATGTTTGAAAGCTGATAAGGACGGATTGAAGTTGGTGAAGAAGCAGGCAGTATAGACAAAGACCCTTTGGGTTGTTGGTTATGAAAGAACCCATTCTCCTATTATATTACCTCATCCAAAGAATCTAAATTAGATGGTCCACATTGTTGAGATTCTGATGAGGAATATTTTGTAGGCAAACCCTTGTTTGACGATGAGATGGAAAATGCATGCATTTATCCATTTCATGAAGAGTTGGATGTTATATTTGAAATCAATAATCATAGTTTTGGGGGCCCCATAAATGATTCATCTAGTGAAGCATCTAATTAGGAACCTAAATATTTGGAACCTATAGAGCAACCAAGCATCCACTCTACAGGATCTCCAGGAACTAACATCATTATATCTATACTCATTCAATTTCCTACAAAGTGTTGTAGCTTGCTTAGTGCTCCTCTGTGTTTGCCATTTAGGTTCAACTTAACAGTGAAATCAACAAGTCTAGGCAAATATTTCTAGTACATCTCCTTGGTCTATTATAGTCCAAGCATTAGCATATTCAATGGCTTTCCCTCATGTTGGTAATCCATGTGTTTCCCCTGTCCAGTGGACGACCCCCCTGTTGTATATGCTATCCATTCGATTTGATGCATAGCTCGGATACATATAGACATGGATGATCTAAATGACACGAAGAAAAATCCAATCATCCATAAACCGAGTTAGATCAATTTTGGAAACCCAGTGGTTAATCGAGTTCATTCCAACATTGACAAACCATTTATAATCATATAGGGTTGGGGGATTCATCTCATTCAAGTCAGATTTCTAATTTTTGTAACAAAATCTTGGCGCATAATAAAGAGTGGGAACTATTTCTGTAGGTAAACCACTACTTTATTCAGGTCGAGTATTCACATAGAACTGCTCCCTACTCACTTGCAGCTCCGATGATGGGTGGGCTACGGTGAGCCAAGAGATAATGTGGCCCCTAGCTCTCATCTATCCTAATGTAATGTGGCAATCTAGGGCATCTGAAAATTCAGTTTGGAATACATAGCAAACATCACAGAGACGTTATGAGACTTTGCTACTGATCTATGGCTTAGAGCCGGATGTTCGCTCTTTTTTTTGGACAATATTGATTTCTATGTTTGTGAACTGTTGGATATGACAGTTGGATGATATTTTCGTTACTATTCTGCTGACTATATGGGATGTTTTAGCTTGTCGTTCTCATGGAACAAACTTGGTACCATGAAATTGTTCTCTGTTTCTATTTCTGTGGATAGATGGGGTGATTTATCATCTGATGAATGGGTTTGGGCAGTGTTTATAGACTTTTGTTGTGTATGTGATCTGAACTATGGTTACAAATATGCATTGCATATACACAAAATGTAATTTTGTCTCTCTACGGATGAAATAAAATTATGCTTTTTTTCTTTGGAAAAAAAAGAAGCAAACATCACAGCACTATATGAGCCATACCTTTCGATGAAATTTCCATAGAAGATGCGGGATTACAAGCATGTTGTTTTCTTACTTACGAGCATATTGATCAAGCCACGTTATAAGACAACACTCATTAACTAACTCTTATAAGGCCAGAAGTCTAGGATCCGGTTCCGCATGTTAAGGAACAGAATGACCAATAGGGGTGATGATGGTAAACCCCAACCCTGGTTATTGGGAAACGGGTTTATGAGATTGAGGTGCCAGAGCAGCTTGCCAAAGTGAGTGGTTGATGGTATCAAATTATATAGCATAGGGTCCCCTCCCCCTTAAGGAAAGTCAATATTGGACCACTACTTTTTGAGATTGACAGAAAGGAGCAAACATCACAGCACGCACAAAAAACCCTTGTCACCCAAAAACCCTTGTCACATCATGCCCAAAAAATGAGGTCATGATGCTTACCTGTTGAGCCATGAGGTCCAAATCGAAACCGTGAACTCCAAAACGTGAACCGTGTGCTCCAAATTTGAACCATGAGCTCCAATTCTCAACCGTGAGCTCCAATTCTAAACCCTGAGCTCCAATTCTCAACCGTAAGCTCCAATTATCAATCGTGAGCTCCAATTCTGAACCCTGAGCTCCACCGGAGCTACTCCCAAATTCACAAAAATCTCCAAATTGCATAGAATTGTCCAAAACGAGTCGCGACAATGTCCAAATAGACTATTTATTTTTTATCATATATTATTATATATTATATGTATTTTATTTTTATTATATATTATTTTATATTATATGTATTTTATTTTTATTATACTATTATTTTATATTATAT
>LPNX010260443.1:513931-633931 GCA_001517045.1 Pseudotsuga menziesii | reverse complement strand
TCCAATACTTTATATCTTCTTTATGGATTTCTTTAGATGTCAACCATCTACAAGTGATGCAAACCAATAATGATATTTAACAAAAATAAAAATTAAATTACAATATATGCTGAAATAGTGCACAAAAAAAACAAATATAAATTATTATACGGAGAATTAAAGAAACACTAAGCACATGCAAGTAATCGCTAGTTACCTCCTGTATTTACCAAGATTATATATAACTTGTTTGACATTGTTGTTGAAGTTGTCCAGGAGAGAGAGAGGTAGAACATACTGTATTAATATACAAACCACGCCATTTATTAAACAAAGAGTATACAAACAAGAAAGAAAGAAATACACACAGTAAAATGAAAAAAAAAAAATTATATGGACATAACAATAATAATTACCTTGATGAAGACATGCCAATCATGTGTTTTAATTTTCTACATTACTTCTTTAACAAAATTACTTTGTTGCTCCATAAACATCCATGGACTTGAGTTTATATTAACTTTTTCTCCGTTGGTATGAAATTGGATGACATCTTTCATTGCATGGTTACTTTCTTGAATGTCTTTGCAAGCTTTCAAAACTTTATCTTTCTCCCTCCTTAGCTCTAGTAGTCTCCATAAGGTTTCAGTAACATTATTTCCAATATGCATTGTATCAAACAAATGAGCAATTTGTAGGTGCTCATAGTAGGGCAACCTCCTGAATTGAATAGGATAACTTTTCATTCCTCGTGGAATACCATTAATGCCTTCATGATCATGATGGACATCATGAATATTAGTTTATAATTAATAAATTACATCATAAATCAAATGTGGCCACTACAACAAACAACTCACAATAAAATTAAAATACATAACAATTCATATACGATGATCCATACGTACCATGATGATGATTTCTATTGTATTGCATCTTCCAAAAGTGAGGTGTCATTCTCCGTGGTTTTAATGTCGTCTCCAGCTTCCCATTTAAAATATTTCTTTCAGTTGTTCTATACCTGTGATTCTTAGAGAGGAAATTCCTATACTCATTAAACAACTCCTTTCTTAAGCTTTTTGAACGACGAGATTTGATCTTAGGACCACAAACTGGACATGCAAATTTACCCTTTTTTATGAAGACCTACAATATTTAGATATGGAATATCTATGTTAAATATATTCATATATAAAATATTCTAACTAATCCATATCATTAAATGCAATTAAAGTGGAACTTAAAATTACAAACCACAAAATGAAGTTAACCCAGGGGCATCGTGTATTTTCCATACAACCATTGCATGGAATTGAAATTGCCTTTGTCGTATTGGTCTAGATACGTCATACATAGTTATGCCATTCCATAACTTTAGTAGCTCATCTATAAGAGGTTTGATGTATACATTCATATCTTTGACTTGGAACTTACCTGATTCATAATTTGAAGTAAATATAAAATATATCATTATGAGAACCATTAAGATATATAAACCATGTAGAAGAGTAAAATAATAGATATATATATGAAATTAAGATACATATTACGACAAATGAGATGCCACAACTACATTATCAATAAAACAGTTTTTGTCAAAAAAACCTGGAATAATCATCGACAACATTATGTGCTCCCTCTTTATTGACAACCATGGAGGAATGTTATTGTTGATAAGAAAAATAGGCCACACCATGTAAATGGATTTCATCTGTGTAAATGGATTAACACCATATGCTGCCAAAGAAATCCTAAGATTACATGGTTCTTCTTTAAAGTGAGGCCACTTTTCCTCCATATCTCTCAAAGCAGTACCATATGCAGGCATTCGGATAACATCATCTTGACTTCTGTTCCTGGCATGGTAATCCATAAATTGCGCTATGTTTTTGCACCTGAACAATTGTTGCAAACGTGGAATGATGGGAATATAACTAAGAACCTTCTGAGGCACCTTTTTTGTTACTTTATCTATACGATATCTACTTACATGACATTCTGGACATTCTGTTGCAAATTCATGCTGATTATAATATATAACATGGTCATCAGGGCATGCATGAATTGCTTCATAATGCATTCCAATCTCTTTCATGATGGAAGATGAATCTCGATATGTGCGAGGTAAAATATTTGATGGTGGTAACAAAAATTCAGCTATAAAGCTACCCAAATTTTTTTTTTGTTAATGTAATAAATAAATAATATCAACGAAACACGCTTCATCCGTACGATGATCAATAATGAGTTAACAATACAATTATTAGAGGAATACAAATAAATTTTATCACGATCCTATATATGTGATGGATTATTTTAGATACCTTAGCATCCGTGTGATTGCAATGTTTGAAACACCATTCATAACCTTCAAGTTCATTATCAACAATATAGTAGAGAGAAGATTTGTTTTGGAGCCTTCATAAAGGGGTTTATATGCCTTATCGAGAAGAGGTATATCGTGAACATCATCAAAGTCATCATCATTTTCATTATCAACATCATCGTCATCATCCATTCTAACGTTAAATGAATCACGGATCAATGTATTTGTACCATCATCTTCAATTACATCATCGGCAAGATCATCTTGTTCAATATGATCATTCACTTGTTCTCCATTAAACATACACGCTCCATGATCTGGATCCTGAACTTGTTCTGAAAGCACTTCCTCTGGATGATATGCTATAGGGTGTCTTTCCTTTAATATAAATACATGGAAACATCAATAGATATACATTAATATATGAAAAAAAAATACATACAATTACCAAAAAAAATGAATATAATAAACTTTATAATGCTAAACCTACAAATGGACGATATTCGTTCCTCCCCTCAGCGTGTCCATGTTCCCTGCAATGTTTTGTGGCTATTGAGATCAGTATTCTTCTCCTCTTAAATCCCCTACATTGAGTACACAGACAATAACATTTTCCATCACCCCTTCGTTTCGTTGCATCCCATAGTCTAGCAAGCAATTGTCGATTGTCTTCGTTTGGATCCAGAATATTGAATCTATTTGACATTTTGTCACAAAATTCGTTAATGAATATAACCGGTTGTCTTAAGAAATCAAGTTCCATGCATAAACATTTTGTCAAATGGAGAGAAGCCGAAGAATAAAAAATTCCCGACAAAATGTCTATCGATGAAAAAAAAATTCCCACAACTGCCTGTTGAAGAATAAAACAATTCCTGAAAACATCCATCAAGGAACAAATAATTTTCTCAAATCGTCCGGCCCTTCTACAACAAACATGTCAAAATGTTTAAAACAACTTATATTTATAATGGACATGCGTCGGATATTCGACACCTTGAACATAGTTACCGTTGAGAATATGGGACCATAAACTTAAAATCATGTAAACCTTACATTTAAAAAGAAAAAACCTACACAGAGCGTCGGTTATTTGACACACTGGTGTCGGATATCCGACACCCAACCATTGGAGATCCGGCACTGAAGGGTCGGATCTTCGAATCCAGTGTGTCGGATATTCGATGCTAGTGTGTCAGATATCTGACGCCTATGTGTCGGATATTTGACAGATATATAAATAATTTTTGATTGGCATTATTTTCAGTGCTTGCTGTCCGACACATCTGTGCAAAATGTCGAATGACGTCGTATTTCGGGTTCAAATCCTGTTGTGAATGGAAGTGAATTGTGGAAAGACTATAACAATCTTGTGACACAAGTTTGGTTTCCATAGAAATTTTTTCCTTTTAGGTGAGAAAGATCAAGAACTAGCATCTTCAAGCAGGGTTAGATGTTCAAGAGCAAGGGGTCTTTCCATGTATGCAAATATGAAGGGGGGGAGGGGGGTTGTAGGGGTGTTAGTAGTGTTATTACATGTTATATTTTTATCATTCAAGCTAGCATTATCTTAGGATATTTAACTGAGAGAATAACAAGCACAACAATCAAACATAAGAGACAATGGACACAAAGATTTTCTTCGGGGAAACCATAAAGGAGAAAACCCTGCAAATTCCTCAGAGATAGAATCAACACCAAAAGTAAAACCCCAAAATAGTAAGATGATCTCTCGACAGCAGTAGTCTCTCTCTCTCTCTTGTCCCAGCTACTTCTTCTCTCTCAGTTATGCGCTACAACTGAGTGTGAGTGAATGTGTGATAAATAGAGAGGCTCATTCTTTATTTATACTAATTCCCGAATTGACAATAACTCACTAGGGCTGACTTCTCTAGGAGAGTCTAATAACCCTAGGGCCCCACAACTGTGGGGAATTTAACCCTTGATCAATAAGGATGGTTACCCATAATGACTTTACGTGACTTGCTTACATTATTGAATCTCCCAATAGGAACATCAGGATATGACATGACTCAATTACATTATAGATACTTCCCAGAATAAACATCGGGGTACAATCCATAAGTGAATACATTCTGAAGTTACAATTACATCAACACTCCCTCTTAAATAGGAAGGTATTCTCTCGACACAATTTATCAGCACAAGTATTCTTCTCTGTATCATCTGGATCATCGTCAAGTTATCTTCATCTTCAAGTCATCTTCATTTCTGAATCTGGATCATCACTGGATCTGAATCATCACTAGATCTAGATCATCTCTGGATCTGGATCATCACAGGATCTGGATCATCTCTGGATCTGGAACATCACTGGATATGGATAATCTTTGGATCTGGATCATCATCACAGGTGCTATCTCTCGATTCTTCTCGTCATAGGAAGTTCTACAGAGCCAACCCTTTTTCATGTTGGTTGTAGGCCTAGCCTCCATGTAGGTCTTCTTTAGCACTTATATCTGACCCTAAGTCAGAATGGCCCGCCTAGCACTTATATCTGACTATGCGAGGAACACATCCGGCATGCATGTCAAAAAGGCATGCCTAGAACTCACATTTGACCATGAGAGGAACCAATCCAGTCATCTTTTTCAGAAAGGCCCAACACTCACATTTGACCATGAGAGAAACCAACCCAGCATTCATGTCAGAAAGGCTCTGCACTTACATTCGACCATGCGAGGAACCAATCCAACATACATGTCGAAAGGGCTCTACACTTACATTCGACCATGCGAGGAACCAATATAACATACATGTTGAAAGGGCTATGCACTTACATCTGCCCATGCGAGGAAACAATCTAGCATACATGTCAGAAGGGCTTTGCACTTACATTTTCCCATGCGAGAAACCAATCTAGCATACATGTCAGAAGGGCTATGCACTTACATCCGATCATGTGAGAACACATCCCACAGTCACATCAGAATGGCTCTCAGCTCTAGGATGAGTATTTCTGGTAACTGACTAGGTGACTCCATTCTCCCTGAGAATGGCCTTCAGCACTTATATCTAATCATGTGGGAACACATCCCTCAATCACATCATAATGGCCCTGCACTGATCATGCGGTAACAAAACCCACAATCATATCAGAGAATTTATGCACTTACATCTGACCATGGAAGGAACCAATCCTCTCACCATGTCAGAATGGCTCACGGAATCATCACTTCCCTTTAGAGGGAACCTCGATCTGGAGAACACCAAGCTTCTCCCTGAAGTATTCAAACTTCACTCTGGCTAATGGCTTGGTCAACACATCAACTATCTATTCGTCCGTCGCAACATAATGGAGTTTCATTGCTCCTCTCTGCACCATATCCTTGATATAGTGACATTTGATCTCCATATGCTTTGACTTGTCATGGAACATCGGGTTCTCTATCAACTTCACACAACTTTGGTTGTCACAATATATACAAGTAGCATCTAAATGGAGATCAAACAAATCAAACAATAGCTTCCTCAGCCATACTGCCTCACAACTAGCTGAACAAGTTGCGACATACTCTGCTTCAACTGTACTTAGTGCCATGCAGGACTGCTTCCTGCTAAACCAAGAGATCACACCTGATCCCATACTGAAGCAACACCCTGAAGTGCTCTTTCCATCGATGGCACTGCCTGCCCAATATGAATCAACATAACCCTCCAGGTTAATCTTCTGATTCGCCTTATACTTGATCCCGTAATCAACTATACCCTTTAGGTGCTTCAAAATATGCTTTGCAGCAATCAAGTGAACATGTATAGGATCTGTCAGGAACTGGCTCAAAGTGTTCACAACAAAGCAAATATCTGGTCTTGTATTTGTTAGGTACATCAGGGACCCAATCATCTGACAATACATCGTAGCATCAACCGACTCTGATGAAGCATCACTTAGAAGCTTCAGGTTCGATGCCATATGTGTGGTGATGGCCTTGCAGTCTATCATCCCGAATCTCTTCAGGATATCTACTGCATACTTCCCTTGTCCAAGGGAGATTCCATTCGCATTTTGCCACACCTCCATGCCTAGAAAATAGTGCATCATACCCAAGTCCTTCATTTCAAATTCGGTAGAAAGCTTCCTCTTTGTATCAGTAATCAACCCATCTCCACCTGTTACAAACAGGTCATCTACATACATTAGGAGTATCACTGGGTTCCCTTCTTCAACCTTGTAGTAAAGGTTCGAATCTGCTTTACTTTTGGTAAAGCCCAAACTGGATAGAAATCTATCAATTCTGCCATACCATGTCCTGGGTGCTTGTTTTAAACCGTATAGGGCTTTCTTTAATTTACACACATGAGACTCCCTATCATGTGTCTCAAAACCAAGTGGCTGCTCCATATACACTTCCTCTTCCACTACACCATTCAAGAAGGAAGTCTTGACATCCATCTGGAGTATCTTCCATTTCATCACTACAGCCAGAGCAAGTACTGATCTGATGGAAGTGTATCTGGATACAGGTGCAAAAGTTTCTTCATAATCTATTCCTTCTTTATGGGAGAAGCCATGAACCACAAATCTTGCTTTGTATTTCTCTATGCTACCGTCTGCAACATGCTTGATCTTGTAGATCCATTTGGAAGTCACAAAAGACTTCCCCTCTGGTCTTAGGACAATATCCCAGACATCATTCTTCATGATCGACTGGTACTCCTCGATCATAGCATCCTTCCATTCTTTCTTCATTGTTGCTTCTTCATAGTTGGAAGGTTCTTTATCAATGAAGTCACACAATAGTGCTACATAGCCAGAGCAGGACCTGGTTCTTTTTCTTTCTCTATGTGCTTCTTCTGGAGCCCCATATCTTTCTACACCTTGGATAACCTCTCGTACCCATGCAGGTTTCCTCTTGTGAGGATTCTTCTCTTGGGGTGGATTCTTCTATTTCTTGATCTTCATCTTGATTTGCATCATTCATAGTTGTATCTTGAATTCTAGGTACTTATGTTTCTTCAGAGTCTTCAACTGGTCTCTTTCTGGATTTGTTGTAGGCTGAAACTTCGTCGAATGTTACGTCTCTGCTTATGTCGATCTTCTTGAATCCTGGGAAGTATATTTTGTAAGCTTTCGAGCTTTCAGAGTATCCCACAAATATACCCTTGTTTCCTGAAGGGTCTAACTTTGACCTCTTTTATTTTGGAATGTGTATGTACACTGGACAACTGAATATTCTAAGATGGCTGACTTCTACTTTCTTGTCGGAGAAGACTTTTTCAGGTGTCTTGTTTTCGAGTACTTTATGTGGAGTATGGTTCTGTACATACACAGATGTTCTAGTAGCTTCTGCCCATAGATGCATAGGAATATCTTGATCATGAAGCATTGCCCTTGCAACTTCCATAATCGTTATATTCTTTCTTTCTGCAATCCCATTCTGCTGTGGATTATATGGAGTGGTTAACTCCCTCTTAATCCCTGAATCTTTGCATAACTTTTTGAATTCATTTGATGTGAATTCGCCGCCATTGTCTGATCGAAAGGTCTTGATTTTCTTTTCTGTATGATTCTCGATCAAAGCTTTGAACTCTTTGAACTTGTTGAATACTTCATCCTTGTTTTTCATGAAGTATATCCATGTCTTCCTAGAAAAATTATCAATGAAAGAAACATAGTATACATACCCACTTAATAAGCTGGATGATATTGGACCGCATACATCAGAGTGAATGATTTCCAAGAATCCTTTTACTTTGCTTCCGCTACTTGGAAATGTCTTCTTTGTGTTCTTTCCTTTCGCACATCCTTTGCAAACTCCTTCATGTTTTGTCTGCATTTCTGGAAGTCCTTCAACAACTTTGATTGCAAGTGGTAGTGCTCTGTAGTGTACATGTGCAAGCATTCTATGCCAAAGTTCATTTGGCTCTACTGAGTCATGAACCAAATCTTGTTCTTGTTAGCCCTTCAATTTGTATAATCCTCCCTCTTGTTCTCCAATTACTATTGCATCGTCAATAGTCTTTCCTTTTGGCCACATGAGGACTTGGCCATCTACAAATGCAACCCTCATGCCTTTTGCATCCAATGCTGATATGGAGAGAAGATTCTTCTTTATTCTCGATACAAACAAGACATCCTTCATTTTCATAGACTTTCCAGAGTCTATCTTGTAGGAGGATTCACCACTCCCTTTTATGGGATATTGGTAGTCATCCCCAAGTTTCACCTTATGGGGTGAATTTCGTTCGAATAGTTTCTCAAAATATTCCTTGAATCATGTCATGTGCTTGGAATCCCCACTGTCAATAAGCCAATCTTTGCTTCCATGTGTGACAGTTCCCATGAGAGCAGAGATCAGAACATATTCTTCATCACTTGAAGAGTCTTCACTTTCTTGTTTGACTCTTTTTCTGGGAGGATCATCATCCTCAGCAGTGTGAGAATGATTTCTTCTTTTGGAGTTCTTCTTCTTCTTAGAACCACTCTTATTCATGGGAAAATTTCTAGCAAAGTGTCCTCTTTCATCACATGTATAGCATCTGAGTTTGGATAGATCCTTGTTTGTTCTTACAGAATTATATTTCTGGTGAGAATGCTTACCTTGGAGATGATGATTGTCCCTTCTGCTTTTCTTGGAGTGTACTATGAGAGCTTGATCTTCATTTCCCATCTTTTCTTCTCGAGCTACTATTCGAGCTTCTTCTTGTGAGCATTCTTCCCACAGTCTGCTGAACTATGATTAGCTTCTTTCTAGCATAGATTCCTTGAATCACAATCTCTACATTCTCCACTTCTTCATCCACTGCTTCAAGTTGTTCTTTGATATGGGAGACCCTTGTAAAGTATGATTGTATGGTCTCCTCATTCTAGATCTTTACATTCTTCAACTGGTTCCTCAAAGTCATCTTTTGGTTTATGTTCTTCCCTTCAAACAGTTTGGTCAGGGCATCAAACATAGCTTTAGGTGTCTTTAGGGAGGACACATGTGGTATGAGGTGATCCTTGATTGAATCAACAATAATCCTCTTATCCATGACCAATTTCTTCTTGTGTAAGGCCTTAGCCTCATCTCCCTCTGGAATTGGAACCTCTTCAGTGATGTAAGAGTCCAACTCATTTTCTTCTAGGACCAGGGAGATCCTATACTTCCAAGCTCGGAAGTTATAAGCTCCCTCAAGATTTTCATAAAGCTTGGTATGATGAGACATCTTAACAGAGAACCTCAAATGGAAATACAAAAGATTTAGATCTTACCAGGTCAAGATGTCGGAATTGGATCTAGAGCTGAATTTCTGCAGTGCTGGTTCGGGAGCATATAAGGGTTTGACTTTCCTGGAGTTCTACCCAACCAAAAAATTTGATCTTGATCTCTAAACTTTGATTTTGAGGAGGAGATAAATCTAGGCCTGGGGTCACTCAAAAATTCCACTTCTATGGAAAGCCCTAATTTCCAGCAGTAATGTCGGGTCAAAAACTGAAAATGCTCAGAATCAGATTATGCTTCGACATAAAGATGTGCCCTAGAGAGGAGAGTCATCCCATCCTTCATTTGCTGAAAATCTGTGGAGAGAGATCCAAAAAGTAGGAAGCCCTATTTTCCGCAGCTGCACAGTTTCTTCTTCTTAGGTTAGCTCTGATACCATGTTAGATTTTTATCATTCAAGCTAGCATTATCTTAGGATCTTTAACTGAGAGAATAACAAGCACATCAATCAAACATAAGAGACAATGGACACAAAGATTTTCCTCAGGGAAACCATAAAGGAGAAAACCCTGCAACTTCCTCAGAGATAGAATCAACACCAAAACTAAAACCCCAAAATAGTAAGATGATCTCCCGACAACAGTAGTCTCTCTCTCTCTTGTCCCAGCTACTTCTTCTCTCTCAGTTATGTGCTACAACTGAGTGTGAGTGAATGTGTGATAAATAGAGAGGCTCACTCTCTATTTATACTAATTCCCGACTTGACAATAACTCACTAGGGCTGACTTCTCTAGGAGAGTCTAATAACCCTAGGGCCCCACAACTACGGGGACTTTAACCCTTGATCAATAAGGAGGGTTACCCACAATGACTTTACATGACTTGTTTACATTATTGAATCTTCCGAGAGGAACATCGGGGTATGACATGACTCAATTACATTACAGATACTTCCCAGAATAAACATCGGGGGTACAATACATAAGTGAATACATTTCGAAGTTACAATTACATCAACATTATAAACAGGGCGGAAAACACTTTGGATCACATTTAGGGGAAAAAAGTGACGACTACAAAGCACAGGAGGGAGTTTTTGATGCATGTGACATGTCTCTTGTGCACAGATGTCTCATTCTACAACTGTTTGTGCAAGCAATCACTTGATTGGATGAAGAACATGGTCATCACTTGGTGCTGCATGTGCAAGGTGAGAGAGAATATCATGGTAGCTTCCTGATTTTGGCTCTACTTTTGATGCATATTTTGAAATGTATTTGAGGACAACATGTGTAGAAATAACAGGTTGGAAATCAACATTAGCCCTCCATATTGAAAGCATGGTTGGGCTGTGAATATTTAGAAGGGAATCATTTCTTGCAGGATTGTAGGTTTTATGTCCATTTGCATCAATGAATAAGGAACAAGTAGCTTGTAGGTCATTGGGAAAACCATAGCGACATTGAACAAATGTTCCATTTTTCCGAAGGCAAGTTGATTCTAAACATACGGTGTGCCTTTGAACACAATTTACAAGTTCTTCATAGTCAACTGAGTAGTTTAATGCAAATATGGATGGTGATGCAAGACAGCATGGATCATTTGTAGTAGAATGATATAACACAAACATGGACAAGTGGTCGTTACGAGGATTCCAAGTTGTAACATATGTGTCCAAAAAGTGTTTTTCAGCTTCAATTGCAAGAACATCTTCCCAGTCTAATGTGTCCATATTTGGTGCATCTGCCAACCAAATAAAACCATGAATGTGTGTGGGTCCCTTATGTTTCCATTCATACCTACATGGGAGGAAAATGAATATATTAGAAAGCAACCTTATGAAGTGACAAATATGAAGAGAAGGATAAGAAGGAAGAGATAGTAAAACACCTTCACCAAGAATTAGTTATACGAAGGCCTTTTTGAAGCTCCTCTTCAAGGAATATTTTGAATCTATTGTGCATGTATTGTGATGCAATATGTGGGTTTGATATGATGTTGTGAATATTCCCTTGATGATGTTGATCTAAACATGTAGGGCGATCACTAGGCATTAGAGCATGCAAATCCGACCATTTTGTGTCAGTTGCACTAACAGTGAAGAAGAACGGTGGTGTACCTTGTTGATTGATCATATTTGTGAGTTCAGCTCTACTTTTGTTCCAATACGAGCATGTTCCACTCAATGAAGTCCCAAATCGTGTGACCCTTTCACCAATTTTGTCATTAGGCATGTCTTGCAATTGGTTAACAAGCTCAAGTATTGTGGGAGGGAGTGTATCTTCAAGGTTAATTTTGACAAAAACAGAAGTAGTAGCATGACTATGATGACACATGATTAGATTGTATATGTAGTACCAGAAATGACGATGTTTCCCAAATCTGTTGTCATGATAATGAATGAGGTGAAGTGCATATTTGTGTATCTCAACTTGATGAATGCATGGTTGTTTAAGAATTGATGCACCTGTGGGGAAAAAGGTTGGAAAGGCCATGGAAAGAAGGCCTTTTGTGTTGTACTCATTGATAGGGGAGATGCCTATAGGGGGGAATCAATGTAATCCAGTAGTGGGATATCTGGTATGCATAAGAAGTGTCTAATTTCCTCAACCTCAGTTCTAGCATTTCTTTGTGTTGAAATAAACGAGGAGGATTCTAATTCATAGGGTTCAAATGAATTTGGTGGTTGCACTATAGAGGACGAGATTTGCTGATGAGATAATGTATCATTTCTATTAACATGGAGAATCAAATTTGAAATGTTTGTTGAAACAAGAGGCAAAGAAGCTAATGCAATTAGGTTGACTCAGACATCCTTGTAGTAGGGATCGTTGGCCAATTTGTATTCAAGCGTAGCAAGAACACGTGTTCGACTAACAAAGAGTTCATATGGATTGTTTGTAGGGTTTCATTTGCGAACAACAAGGATGTCAAGGTCTGGTATTAAATGGGGTAGGGATGTGGCAATATTGGAAATGTCTTGGGGGAAACAAATAGTATGTCCATAATATTTATATTGACAACCACAGGCATGTGTGACTTGTAGGATTGGGTTATCGCAACTAATGAGCATTTCTTCAACTTGCGTAAGTACTACAAGGACAGGTGGTTGGATGCCTAGGTCCATATTGTTTTCCAATGAAAAGCAATGGACTTTTCTTTCTAGAATACAATAATGATTGCTTAAGTATCAAGTCGAAACAACTTATGTATTTGGATGTCTAGGTTAAGTTTCCGATTAAATGTTTCCAACCATTACAATTACAATTTTTAGGCGTGCAATTCCACAGAAGGTCTATGTTCTAACTGAAAGAGTAAGAAGAAATTGTTTGTTGCAGATCTTCTGGGATATTTCAACAATTGATGTTACTTCAATTGAGAGGAGGCATAGGTCTTTCGCAAAAATTCCCATGAGTTG
The DNA here is from genome assembly GCA_001517045.1 of Pseudotsuga menziesii. Lineage (NCBI taxonomy): Eukaryota > Viridiplantae > Streptophyta > Pinopsida > Pinales > Pinaceae > Pseudotsuga > Pseudotsuga menziesii. The sequence continues at coordinate 621,042 of LPNX010260443.1, read as the reverse complement.
GTTTGCAGCATCATTAAAAGCTACAAAGGTGTCTAATAATCTTCGAAGTCCACCTTTAGTATGTATCAGTAGTCACATTCAAGAAAATCCCCATCACATTTACCACAATGCCAAATGTTTCCAACTTTGTGAGAATTTTTTTTCATGCATTGTATACCATCAACAAAAAGAGGGCATGCAAGGAAATGAAAGTCATCCATTTTAACATTTGTGATGGTTGCAACAACAGAGTACCAAATAGCCTTTTTCAAACGATTCAAGATTTTGTAGCTCATTGATGGTAATGCTTTTACGAAGAGCAGAATGAGAAGCATTGAATTTTCGACTCAAAGATGGTGACGCTGAACAAAATCCATTGTCATCAAACCATCTTTGGAGAAGGACACTTTATTCAATCTTTGGGTTTATTAAAAGAGCAGTGTTTGACATAGTCCCAATAGTTTTTCCATTAAATTCTATAACACGACCACCTTTGATTGCTAAAACTAGAGGAGTATCTAAACTACGAAGGTTAGCAAGCTCGGTTCCTTCAATTTGGCAATGCTCTTCCCAAAGTGTTATGTCAATGATATAGCCTGACATGTCGGGGAGTCCAATGGTGTGTTGCACAGTCTCTACACCATCCTGTTTTCGTATGCTTGATGCAAGCGAAACATAAATTACAAGTCCAAGAAGGCCAACCATGGAATTTATAGGTATAGTTTAGATGTCCTGAATAGTTTTGAAGTTAAAGAAATGTAAAGGTATTAAGGGGTGTTTATCTAAGCATGGTTGGATGGTTGAGGAGGAACCTAGGAAAATCTCATGATGGCTTTTCAAATGGTTGAAAATTGGATTGGATGCTTTGACTGTGCCATTTGATACTATGTACACTACTGCTATTTGTATCTGGTCGTATAAAGAGAGTGCCAATTCATTGAATGCGGATTTATGTATTTCATCATGTGAAGCATTAACAAGGTCAAATCCGAACACTTTTCTAGACCCTCGTTGGTTGCCATATTCACGAATGTTTGTCTTCGCAATAACATGACCTTGAATGCTCCAAATTTTTCTAGAAGAGGCAAGTGATGTGAATGGGATAGTTGATGGAGGCAAGGCAGGGTTTTCATTTATTGATGTAGGGTTCACGAGCGAAGGGGTGCAATTTTGGAGCAAGTTGTTCTCTGGAATAGAGGAACTATTCTGCGACGGAGAGGCTACAACTAAGTGGTAAAATGAAGGATCTCCAATAATCGGTGCATCCATTGTGACAACCTCAAGTGCAAGCAATGTGATAGTCCTGATAAGAAGAAGTATGTTAGAGAGTAATGGGAGATAAAAACATGTGATGCATCAATGGTGTGAAATTTATTAAGTGGGAAAAAAACAACAAGGAAATGAAACATACGTTACATTATGTATAACGTTGCATGCACAATGGGTGACTTTGATTATAGTTCCTTCTTTTAGTTTCCCATCTAATACAAGACTATTATATATAATTGGAAGTAATAGCTCATGCTTGTGAAGGCCGTCTGAGATGGAAATTTAGAACCGAATAGTTGATGAGTTCAGTGAGTTCACTTGGTTTAATGTGGAAACTTGTACCAGCGGGCAAAGGTTGACAACACCATGTAGCAAGAGTGAAATAGCATGTTCAGTTAGCATAGTTTCCATAAGGTGATGGTTGTTCTTTCCTGTGGAATCAAATAGGGAATGAACAAAAAAAATTGCAAATGATATGAACCGTATGAGGTTTATTCATTCAGACATATTGAAATGAAAGTATAGATATGAAAAGGGAAAATGGTCATTTGGTTTGAAATCCACAATTAGAAAGGAAATTTTATACATAGAAAGAAATGACTACAAACAATATGTGTAATTTAAAAAAAAGTGATATCTATAAAGCTTTAGGATTGATAGGTGTCTCAAGTGTTTTTCAAATTTTATACTTGAAGAAATGACTACAAATAATATGTGCAATTTAAAAAAAAATGACATATGTAAAGCTTTAGGATTGGCGAGTGTCTCAGGTGTTTTGCTTCTACTGTCAATTGTATGCAAGATAAGGATAGTTGCCCCTGGTAGAGTAAATACCATGTTTTAGAACTACCCTTACCCATTCCAAAATAACATTTACAAACAGTTTGCAAAATGAAACCCTCAATTTGACAATAAATATATAGTAATTCAGAGCATCAATAATTCCACTGTCAAATCTATGCAAGACAACGTATATTTGTTGTAAAATAATAACAGATATTGTATAAATCATAGCTATGCAACTTGTAAGTAAATACAAAATTTTTAAACATTCAAGATTAAAATTGCAATTGCAGGAAAAAGATAAATTCAAAGCTACATAAATACCAAGCAAATAATTTGTTACCACAATGAATGTTGAAAACAGTTAAGTAGAGTCAAGGAATACCTGCAAATTTGATAAATTGGCAAAATCTCTGTTGCAAAACCTCTAGTGTAAACGAAGGGTAGCAAAAGCAATACAAGCAAACCAAATCCAAAGAGTACCAAATATTGGTTACCTGAATCTTTGTATAAATGTGCAAAGCAAAGATGGTGCAGCAACAAACTTGGTAAATCAAGAATTGTGACAAGATCTTCGAGATCCTGATAAGTTGAGCCGCAATTAAGATATAGTGTCATGTTTGAAGCAAATGACAAGTTTTCTTGCATTAATGGAGCAACAATGCATTGATGAAGCATCAACATAGAGAATTCATGTGGATGAAAGGACATCGATGAAGTGTTCTTCATCAACTCGAGCGACAGTGAAACCAAACCACAACCAAATTGACCCCACAAACTCTTAGCCTAAACCCACAAAATCCCTTGAACTGAAACTTTCACAAAACCCTCGGCCTCAAATCTTGGCAAAGGCTATGCCCAATTCAAAGAAATGAATTGCAATGAAGGACACTAGCAGAAAATATGGGCTTGTTAATCTAGACATTTGCCCAAAAAACAAAATTGACCACCAAACGTGCATGAAAAAATTTGTCAGGACATAATCCCATCAATCTAGTCATGCGCGAGACCGGCTGTTTAGGTTCATAGATAAAATAATAGTCAAAAAACGTAAGCCACCTGTCAACAAAACACCCGATACATCTATCAACCCGTCTGTGTAGCAAAAACCAATTAACATGAAAATTAATAGATCCGGAAGAGAAAGGTGTAAGGAAATTAATAGATTCGCAATGAGAAGGTGAAGATACACACTTGATCTAAGACCAACGGACAAAGAAGAAGACGCAAATATCAACGGTCGAGAATGAGTTCCGCAATGTGAAGTTGCAATCTTTTTAAAGCTGCGGAAACTTGAATTACCGAAGAAAACTTGTCGGAGGAAAAATGCAGAAGCCTATATTTGGAAAAGTGTAAAGGTGGATTTGCAATCCGTAATATGATTATAGAAACAACCGTTGCGGCCACATATTTTCGCAAGTTCATTTTTGAAAACTAATAATTGCAAACCCACAATCCATATATGCGGAAAGATTGTTGCAGAAAGGCAATTGCAGAAGGGAAATTTGCGGAAATAGAGTTGCAGAACCATAACCGTAGAAAGAGATTTGCGGAAATCTGTATTGCGGAAAAGGAGCTTTCGAAAATGAGTTTGCGGAAAGGAGCTCGCGAAAGGTAATCTGTGGAAACGAAGTTGCGAAAAGATAGAGGTTGCAGATAGCTTGGTCTCCTTCCATTGCGCTGAAAAACAATCAAAGTGGTTTTGTCACAGAGGCACTCCCTTGTTCCGGACATTGCAAAAACCATCGATCATGTGACAACTGAGATGATGAAAGGAGAATATGCCAATATGTATGGTGTATTAGTCTGGTTTTTGTATTTGTCTGCTACTTCCTACTAAACGGGGACTGCATCTCAAACAAAATCCTACGAAAACTGAAAAAAATCATTCGTTAATTACAAATAACTAGGAGTACAGCTTCTGTGACAAAGATATGTAACACTTGTCCAGCTACCATTTGTCAAAGCGACGAGACACAACCCCCCATCGGGTGTTGTACTAAAATATAGAGAGTGAAGGATCTGGCAGGCGGAAAGAAGAGATAATGAAGCAAAGTCCTCGACGTAAGAAAAACCACAGACGGACCGCGAGACATGTGTTTAACTACCAATCGGCAAACCGACAACATACGTGTCAATTTGCAATTAGACAGAGCGATAAGGAATCTCCTGAGACTATGTCTCCATTGTGTAACGCCTTCGACACAATTATTTCACTCTATGATTTTTACTATTTAATTCTATGATTGTGATTATGTATGAGACTTGCCACATTATGAAAAAATTGTATTTAATATTATATCATTAATTTATTTATTATAGATATATATTATTTTATTTTATATAGTTTTGTTTTGATAAATGATGTTCAAAGTAAATTAATATTTGTAATGATAATAGATATATTTTATAAATTAAAATATTTAGTTCTATATTAAATAATAAATTTAATTAGTTTTAAATTAAATTACAATTATAAAATACAATGAAATATTAAAATCTAAACTTAATTAAAATTAAAATTTAATTAATACATTTTAGGTTTAAGGAAATATGAATTTTAAACTTATTTAAAATCAAAATTTAATTTTAGTGGAATGCATTATTAGATGAATTAAATGTCAACATGAAGATATTTTTGTTTCTTTTGTGTACTATTGGACACTATCTAGGATGTAATGTGTACAACAATTTTGGCAATTTTTTTTTCTTGAGTATTGGACACTATCTAAGATGAATTTGTACAACAATTTTGGAGGCTCACACATTGATTTTTTTTCCACAGCAAAAAAAAATAAAAAATAAAAAAGAATAAAAAAAATCATAATCTTATATACATACAAAATTACATTTTTCAAATGATCCACTATCACAAAATGATAAGTGTGCTTATTACAAAAAAATCATAATTGATTCCTCATCAACTAGGAACAATAACCATACATATATACATATAAACTGCACACTGCGATAAAATCATCAAAAATTCTGAGAAGAAATAAGACTGAGCTTCAAATCATCATCATCCATATCTGCACAAATGTCGTACTGTCCACACATATAAGTCTGCAACATCAAAGTCTGCATAAAATATCTATATCATCAAAATCTGCATTCACCATCAAAGTATACAATCACCAAAGTATACATAAAATATATCACCGCCAAAAAAATGCATAAAGTATCATCTCCATCAAAGTCTGTATTGAAACAGGATTATAGAAATCCAAAACATCCACAAATCAAAACATAGTCAAAATCCTTCAAGTAAAAAATCCATATCTCTGTCCAAATCAGAACAGTAACCAGAAGGAGCAATCTTACCATATCAGAAAATATGATAGGTATCAATTCTCTCAGACCCAAGAAACTCAGATATATGCCAATACCCATTTTGTACTTTCCCACCAGCATTGGTTATTTCATCAGCAATAGCATTTCTTTCTCTATAGATATGATTGAATTCTGCCTGCACAAAACTGTCAATTAATCTGATGATTTCTTGAAGAATTTGAGATAGTCGAAGATTGTGAATTCTAAATTTATCGGTAACCCAGTTAATGACCAACAAGGAGTCTCCAAAAACCTGGATTTTAGAAATTTGATTACCCAAAGCCAATGATAGAAGTAATTTCTGTGTGCAAAGCTCGACAAGATTATTAGTACCTATACCCAAACCAACTTTAAAGGTAAAGTGATGATCATCCTTAATGAAAATAATACCCCCAGCGCCACAAAGATGTGGATCACTGGCAGCCGAACCATAAAAAAAAACCCCAGGGTTTAGATTTATCAATAATCTCCTTAGTAATAATTATGATCTTCAATACATCATTTTCCTTTGGATAAGAATAAAGTAAACCCAAACTGAAGGAAGAAACCTATGCAGGAGGAGTGAAATCATCAAAACAACTTTGGTTCCTAGCCTTCCAGATAAACCATGTTACAATAACAGGTAATGATCTGATTTGTTTTACATTGTCATTAAAACAGCAGTTCTTCATACATGAAAGGATCGAGTCACCAAACCACAAGTTGTTAAGTTTTATCTTAGACTCTATCTCCCTCCAAACAGATTTAGCAAAAGGGCAGTCAACCCCTAAATGATAGTTTGTTTCAGTTGCCAGTTTGCATAAGTAACAACGACCAGGTCCCTCCCATCCCTTTTTGCTTAGTATATCCCATGTAAGAGCTTTTCCTGAAAATAAAAACCAACAAATTTTTTTTGACTTAAGGGGACACTTAAGTTTCCAAATCACCCTCCACCACCATGCAATTTCCAACTCATTCTTATCCAGAATCAATTGCAAGTATCCATCTTGGGAGAATACTTACCAGATTTTGACTGGTTCCATACAAGCACATCATCCTCATTATTTATATGACTAGATTTTAAGATGGCCAGATACCCATTCCAACAAGTAATATCCTGATCCTCTACTAAACCAAGTGTATCAGCATTAATCCATCCCTGTTCCATAAAAAAGACACTCCTAGAGACCCAATATCTTTCAGAAAATATATTCCTGCAAAATGTAAAATATCAGTCAAATGAGAGGGTAAACTGTGTCTCCATTGCAACCTACCCAAGGATCCATACCTATATGAACATCATCTCCATTCCCTACCTTCCACAAGAAAATTACCAATAAGATCAAAATACCAAAGCACAGATTTCTAACAAATAGTGATATTTATGTGGATGGTAACATGGATGTATTTATAAGGCTATTGGATGTATAATTGGATGCATTTTGGGCACATATTTTAAACTTAATTTAGATACAATTTGAGCGAATTTAGATGTTGCTATTTGGGCATTAAATATTTTTTAAATGCATGTTTAGACTTGTTTTTGGATGTTTTTTTTATGCATGTTTTGGATTTTTTTGGAGAATTTCTTTTGGACATTTTTGGAAAAGAACAAATATTAAGGATCTTGGTTTGAGCAGAATTTGGGGACATTTAGCTGGCCACTTTTTTGGACACCTTTTGGATGCTTTTCAAGATGTGCTTTTAGGTTTTTTGGAGGGATATTTTTGGAGTGTTTATGCATATCAAAATATACGAAGGAAACTAGAAAATGTCATCAATAGTGTCCTAAGAGAATTTGCATATAAAAAAGGCCCAAAAATTTAATCGAAATAGACAATTTTTTGGACTCTAATGGGATGTCATTTGGGCTTTGTGTCGTAGTGAATAAAGATTGTCCATTCAAAATCTTAAGTACATGGAGTCAAAGATCTTCTAAAAGCATTTAGGATATAATCAATCCTCAAGGACAACCTCACTATTCACAAAAGTGCATGTAGCAACATCCAAATAAGTGTTGGTTAGAGTGTCACTTTAGTATGATCATGTTAAACCTTACAATCAACTCTCATTGAAAAGATAAAGAAAAAAAATTGGCATCTCACTTTTCCAAATTTTACTCTGTGAGATAACTATGGGAAGTTGTGTATGCATTTTTCAAGTGAATGAGCTCAAAGATCTTGTTCTAGTGTCCAAAACATTGTCAATTATTGAGAACAACCTCACCATTCACAAAACTGCATGAAGAAACATGTAGACAAGCATTGGTTATAATGTCACATCAATATGTTTGTCTTCAACCTTACAAACAATTCCCATTAAAAACAGAGAGACATGCAAAATTTAGCAAATCACTTTTACAAAGACTACCATGTTTGAAAGAAAATAAGGCATATTGCATATGGTCCTTTTAAGTTGAGGATCCTCTACAAGCATCCACGCCACCATCAATCCTCAAGGACAACCCCACCATTAACAAAAGTGCATGAAGCAACATGTTGACAAACATTGGTTAGAATGAAACTTGGGCACGTTTGTTTTCAACCTTATAAATAACTCTCATTGAAAGGGAGAGGCAAGCAAAATTTAGCACCACAATTTTCCAAAGCTATCCCATGTTTGTAAGAAAATAGGGGACATTGCATATGTCCCGTTGAAGCACATGTAGTCAATGATCTTTTACAAGCATCCTAAACACTACCAATCCTCAAGGAGAACCTCGCCATTCACAAAAGTTTATGAATCAAGATGTAGATGAGCATTTGTTTGAATGTCACTTGAATATGTTTGACTTCAACCTTTATAAATAACTCACATCGAAAAGCAAAGCCAAGCAATCATTTTTCCAAAATTTACCAAATCTGTAAAAAAATAGGGGAAGCTACATATGCCCTTGAAGTTCCCAACAAGGAAGAAGGAAGTGTTTGAGGTGTTAAAAATGCTTCGAGTTCCATCCGGAGCCTCAAAACTCACCCACTAATCTTAATTCGTTGTGAAACATAAAAACATTTAAAAAAATCATTAAATAGTTCACCATGTATCTATTACTATGTACTTGATTCACTTAGTGCGATTTACACAAGAAAAATTTAGAAATGCTCCAACCACTTTTGATAAATAGACTTAACCAACTTGGTTAAATGGGAGCAATTTACATACAAAACATCCATGAGAGATTTACCATTTTTTGTTATTAAGTTGCTTCAATTGCTCATGCATTCAAAACAAAAAAAATCTTTAAAAAAAACATGTAAATACATACCAATATGGATGTTCAATATTATTTCATACCAATATGGATGTTCAATATTATTTCAAAATCAATATTGAGTAAAAATGTTCATGTTCATAATTTTTTATAATTTAAGAGTCTTAAGTTTCTATAAAAACATATTTTAAATTGTTTTAATATCTATTATAATAATTATACAAAAAATTTCTTAAAACTCTACAATATTGTATATTTTGATTTTTGAAAACTTTTGAATATTGATATAATTCATCAACCATATAAAAATATTTTCAAATTTTTAAAAATCTATTTAACAAGTTAAAAACTTGCAATATTGTATATTTGACTATTTTGATTTTTAAAAAACCCTTGCATATTTGACTATTTTGTATTTTGCTTTTTGAAAAACCCCTAAATACTTATTATTTAATGTTGTCTATTTGATTTAAAAAAAAAATTGAGTGCTATAAATTTGCATATTTTGTCCTAAAATCTACAAGTATTTAATCCGTATAAGTTACACATTCAAAACGGAAAAAAATCTTCATGAGCTAACAATTCCTAGCAAAGGCATGTAGATTGTGTCCTCCATTCCTCTACATCCCGTTTGCTGTAAAGACTAGCAATGGCTACATTTATTCATGCTCAACATTTTTTCCATGTCAATTCTAGTAAACTCGGTGTGCCCACCCAAGTCTTGTGTGTTTCCCTCAACATTTTCTAGACGATAATCCATTCTTGTTAGTTGAAGCGATAGATGGCTCATGATGTTCACGAGTCCTTCCACAAGTTGTGAACATTTCTTAGCGTCCTCTTCAAGTGCAAAAAATCATTTCTTAACCTCTTAACCCAAGAAAGATTTATATGTAGCTCATCATTGTTTTCTAGTTGCAATCCACCCTTCTATCTTATTCTTTACTTCAACCAAGGTCCCAATTCCGTGTTGTCGCTTTCAAATTGCCTTCTTTGTCTGGCTAATCCATCAAGCTAACATGTGACAAAGATTCCCTTAGGTCTCCTGGAGTTTGACTTACCAAGAGTGAGGTTGACGACCACCTAAGCTCTCCTCCTGCACACCTCTTTACCCTCAACAATGTCGTGATTATGTTCCTTCTCAAGACAATTAGAGCCATTAACCTCCATCCATGCCCACCTACGATTCCTAGTGGTACTTTTAAGCATGGTATACTATTCACATGCGAAGGCTTAGTGCCGATGGAAGAGATGTACCACTTCCCTCCGCGTGGTGAGCTTTCCCAATTCCATTGCCACGATGTGCCCTCCTCTCATTCACTTCTTGGAGGCCCAAACCAATGCCCATGATGCTCCCATTAATCTATGCTCCTTGTTCTTTCTCCTAGGGCACCCACTTTCTCCTTGGTGTGCCTTCATTTTGTATGATCATGCTAGGGGTAGTTTTGCTCCAACATTCACCAACTTTTCTACCACTTGATTGTTGCATATTGACATGGTAAAAGGAGATCTTTGGAATGGAGTTGATTGAGATTATAATTCTCTTTTGCATACAACCAAGGTTTATATCCTTTCTCTCCCAACATTTTCAGATCCTCCCTATGAGGATCTCAAAATCTCCAAATATAGATATAGGGATGCAATTATATCAACTCCTTGCAAAAGAGCCATCCACTCTAGTCCATTATTTGTCTTTCAACAAAGTCCACACCACAAAAGAGGAGAAAAGAGGAGTAGAATTGTAATTCAATTTTAGGTCTAAACCAGGAAAACCTAGGGAGAGAAAAGAAAGGATAAAAAAAGAGTGAGAGACACCAAGTTAATTAGGGTACTTCAATTAGGTTTTACCAACAACCAAATTAAGTTTTCCCAACATCTTAGCAAAGGAAAGGAAATAAAAAAAGCTAGGGTTAATTTACTATAAATCCCTTTAGTGAGATAGAAATCCTAATGTCGAAAAAAAAAACTTAAAAAAGCAAAAAAGAAATGAGCTAAACTCACTAACAATGATGGAATTTGACAGGTGAATTGCTTGTTATGGGCCAATTTACCTGTCAAATACGGTTAACATTTCAGGGAGACCCTCAAAATTTGGCCTAGAATGCAGAAAACTTTTCAAGTTTTGATTGTATCAAGCAATTTTGATGGGTGTCCACCATTTGAAATCCCAACCCTGCTCTCTAGGAATTTGTTCTTGTAGGGAAGCTACTTGGACGAAAAATATATGACATTTTTCAGTAGGAATTTGTTCTTGTAGGGAAGCTACTTGGAGGAACGTTTCTATTGTATTTCTCTTTTCTCTTGGAATTAAAGAACCCAAAATATATGACATTTTTCAGTTTTGTATATTTTGATTTTTAAGGAACCCAAAATGCTTATAATATATATTATAAGCATTCGTCTAAGGTAGCTTCCATATATATAAATTTTAAAGAACAAAATTGGTATAAAATCTTCTTGAAAGGACTTCAACTTGTTCGTTCGGATTACAGAACTTAACTCAATGAGGACATTGAAGTCAACTTGTCCACTCTGATTACGGATCTTAACCCGATAAAGACATTGAGGCCCTTATATATAGCCAATTAAAAATTTCACCCCAAAATCTTTTGTTTACCATTCTGAACCACTTCAGTTAACCCATTGAGCTAATATTTGTTATATATATAATTTAATAGTTTTTAATTTTTATTAAAATATTTAATTTAATAATAAGAGCGGGTATAATCAAATTGTCAAATATATTTAGCTCAAATCAAGTATATTAAAATTTCTATACTACATACTAATTGTAATGAAAATATAGCCCAATATAATTAGTTCAAATCGAGGATATTAAAATTTCTATATTACGATAGAAATTCTAATGAAATAAAAACCAAACATAATTGCTAAATTTGGTGAAACAAAGCTATTTTTAAAAGAGATAGATAATTTTTATTATGCTAAAATAAGTAAAACACATTACACCTTTGAAACAAATGATAACCAAATTACACAAAGTCCATAACAACACACTTTAAAAGCAAATTCAAGAACAATAAATAATCTATACACCATTATTCTTGAGAATTTTCTTTTCATTAAAGAACATTCTTCTTTGTCAGTAAAATTTTAACTTCCGAAGAAAAAATGTACACTTAGTCAAACCAAAGTATTATTGTCAAAACCAAATTTGGGTCAAAGTTTTAAGTGAAGGCCTTCTTAACCTCTTATAACCCAAGGAGGCTAGATTTATGTGAGCTCTTCTGTAAAATTAAAAACAAATATTCTGATTTGTTATACTGGTTAAACAGGATAATTGCCGCTGATAACCAGAGTCAGCACAATGCAAACAAACCATCGAAAAACTGGTGAAGATTGGATGATGATTTTTTCACTTCAGCTTTCTCTGTACTTGATTTTGGTTGTTCGATAAAACAACTGTCATTATCTGTGAAACAAGATGAGAAGACCGTAACATCATAGTAAATACAGAAAAGTCCCCTCTCCCTATCACAATAATGAGATTAACTATATGCAGAATGCGATTTGCTGCCCTTGCTTAGAATCTTTCATAAGAGCTGAAAGACAAAGCCTGCAGAGAAAAGTATATCGACGATCTCGAGTAATGATCACAGATAAATGCTTATAACTGGCAGCAGCACCACGTACAACTCGCAATAACATGTGGTAAACTGAATAGCAAGCAAACAAACAATATGCTTTTGGGTTGTGTCAAAATCTCAAAAGCCCAAACGCACCAAACATGGTGCTATCCCATGACAAAAGCTGAAATAAGGATCAAAACTTGTTTATACAACGTCTGATACAACTAAAATATTGCATCTTCCTGACACAGTTCCTTCCTTAGCTTCCGTGAGAATAGCTGGCAAGCATCCATGCTCAGATCTACCGCTGCTGCCAAAGCCACAAAGACTGCAGCGTCTTCCATATGAGTAACATGTCTCATAGCTATTTGGACAACAGGCTTGCTGCATTGACGCTCTCCCTGAACAGTAGAACTCATCACAAAGCCTCCTCCGTAAACAGGAAAGGGAAACTGGCTGCAAGAAAAATCTCCACTGCTGTGAGGGCTTGCAACAGGCGAATTGAAGGATGAACACCCTGACCGACGATTACCCATGTCAATCATAAACTTCCCTCCTTTTTGGGCACTAATCACTGATTCTGCAAGTAATATCCCGTTATTCATGCCAACCAATCCACAGCCCTCTGCCACAAGCTCAAATCTGCAGCCCAGACCGTCACTGCCCCCGCGTTCTCTCCAAGCTTCCAGTCGACCCCATGGCGTCCAACTTCCTTCTCCCATATGCCCTGGTCTAAGAATAAGCCAAGCTCCAGGGTTAGAGCGGCTAACCCTATCTGTACCAACTGAGGGAACAAAAGGGGTTATCATTGATGCAGCTGCAACGGGAGACCCAGAAAGATCATGTATCATAACCAACCATCCTTTCCGTTCCTTTCTATCCCTCTCCCGGCTGCTACTACAGGAGCTTAACCAACCCCTATTATTAGAGTCCGATTGGATTGCTCTGTACACAGATAAAAATGAGTTATCAGAATCAATAAAAGTCAACTACAAAGACAATCTCTAAAACCCTGCAAATAAAACAGAACGACAACATGCACCCATCCATAGAAACACCTGCATATAAAGCAAAAAAAACATAACAATCCCTTCATACGATCCAAGACATGACAGTCTCTTTATACAACAGAAAAGCAATCTAATGACAGCAATCCTTAAAATCTTGACAAGCAATTTAAATTTCAGACAAACCACCTACAATAGCCTCCACAAATTTTACACAAAGCAGATATAATCAGAGCTTAGGTATGGTGACAGGCTATTGTAATTTAATCTCAACTGCAGTACAGTCTGAAATTAAATATGATTGCATACACACCACTTTTGCATGGAGCTAGATAGTAGGCACTCTAATCAAACCATTTCCAGCAATCTATACCAGAATCCAGCCAAACATCATAGGCAACGTTCCACCGGATACACTCATTTATTCAAATTCTTAAGGTTATGGGTTGATTCAGCATTTATTCCAATTCTTAAGGTTATGGGTTGATTCGGAGAGGGCCAAAAACCTATGTTGCACAAGTTTCCTAGAAGCGGGAACGTAAACCTATGTTGCACAAGTTTCTGAAACACGGGAACGTAGAAATTTCTCCCAAATTTGCAGGAAACGGGAACGTAGAAATTTCTCCCAAATTTGCAAGAAAAGGCAGGTTGGGAGCGTCAATAATATATATTAAAAAAATAAAAATAAAAATAAATAATTAAGAAAACATGAGATGAGAAGAAAATAAACATGAACACAAACCAGATGATTGTGGTTGTAACTATAACCACTTAGCAGATGAAAATGACAATAAAATCAAGATTACTATCCAAGTCATTAATTATAAGGTAAACTCTTTCTAAAGTGGGCACTTTTAGAAGTTATAGCCTCTATATTAGTGGTTATATGTATAGAGCAAGTTTTCAGTTTTGTGTGGACTAGAATTAAAACGTATTACAATATTATATGTTTACAAGACATTCTATGATAGGGTATTTGCAAAGGTGTATAAATATTCAAATTTAAATTATTATAAAATAAAAATCAAAAAATAATTTTTATTTAAATTTAATATATAAATTTAGTTTTAAAGTAAGATTTAAAACCATTTCCAATTTATTAAAAGTTTATTTTTATTTATAAAGTAAATAGTAAAATAAATAAATTTATTTTATTTTATTTAATATATAAAAAGTCAAAATAGATTTAAATTTAGTATAGGAATGTTGTAAACAACCCACATGGCCATCATAAATGCCTAAAAAGTTCCGGGTGAAAGAAACAGGCAAAAAAATGTCCCAAGTTCTGGATTTTAAAGGGTAAAAAGTTCCCAAAAAGTTCCAAAACAATCCGGAACGGTTTCAGCTAGATTGAGAAAGTGTCCTACAGTTTCAGCTAGATTGGAAAAGTGTCCTACAAGTTACCAAGTTTCTTTTCCTTGTACTTCGGAACTTAGGAAACGAGTTTCCTAAAAGCCAAAAGCTGTTCCCATGCTACATCAACGTATATGAATTCTATCATTTAGACCATTATCCACAGTATTTTGCTAGTCTGAAACAGGCCGATTGATGTTCAGCGGAGCCCAAACAAGATACTCTCGAAATAGGGATTTAAGCCTGCAACTTCTTGGTTTGATGGTAGTATGGGAGTGTTTCATATCCCTGCCAAGGTTCAAATCAAGACACATTTCATTCTACATGGGCTGTCTTGATCATGCAAGCAGGACACTTCTCATGGTTAAGGCTAGGTGTATGTCGTGAGTGACTTGGCTTTAGCTGGAGGATATTTCTAGGGCTAGCTATATTCCATTATAATATTTCCAGATTGAAAAAAGGGCACAGTTGCAACTTGCCACACAGTATAATAGAAATCTTCATGTAAACACCAAATAGAGATTTAAATTTCACAATAGCATTCGGTTTCATTACACAAATCCAGTATATCAATCTCTAAGGACTCTACACAATGTCATGTACCAATAAGAAACGTAAGAGTACAAAAAAACCTAGTCAAACTGTAGAGATGGAATTGAAACAATATTTGCCTGGCAAAAGGAAAGTGAAATACAGACCAATGCCTATCGGAACTTGTTCACTGGTTAGATCGATGGAGTGCTAGGCTGTCCAATAAGGTTCGAATCTATATGTGGTAGGCCCCACCTGTCCGACATGAGTTTCAAAGGGAAGATACCGGGTGCCGATTTTGATTTGCTATTGTGGTGGACTGTGTTTCACTGTTGAGGTCGAGAGAGTGTTCAGACATCGACGAGGGTTCCATTCTAGCTGTAGTCTACCGCAACATGTAGTATGGGTTACAAAGGAAAGATAACTGGTGCAAATCATTCGCTGATTTTGATTCACTGTTTAGGTCTACGGAGTGCTAGCCATCGACCAGGATTCCAATCTTGGACTAGTTTACACTACAAGCATGGAGTGAGTTTCAAAGCGATGAGACTAACTGCAAGTTTAGACTGAGGTGCAGTTTCTTAGGGTTTATTTTATATATACATGAATGAACGAATAAAGAAAGTGAAGCCGTGAATCAAAACACTAACCGTGATCTAGAATTCCTGTCGCGGCTAAACTTGCAGCTGAAAACGGGCTGCCGAATATTGCCTTGAATCTGCAGGACCTGCGGGCTGCACTCGGGCTCGCCGTCAAACTGAAAAACAAACCTAGGGTCTGGCTCCGCTCGAACGTTCAAGTGAAGCTGAGGACCCTGTTTCAAATCTCCGGAGGAGTTTTTCCCAATAGACACCCAGCCGTTGTGGAACACGACCAGCCTCTCGTGAGCCCCCTCCAGGTCCAAAGGAACAGTGAATTTACCCAGCACCTTCCCCAGGTTCATACCGCAGTTCGAACCCTGCCGGCCGGTGTAAATTGCAATCTCCAGCTGCGGATTCGAAACCCCCAGGCACGAAATCTTCGACAGCTTCAGGAGCTCCGAATGCTCCAGATGAAAGCTCGCCGCCAAGTTCTGGACGTCAGGGGCCAGGGCGTCGTCCGATATGAGTGGAACTGCCGCTATCTGAACCGGAAATTTGTCAAATTTAATCTCGCAAAAACAAGGAAAACTCGAAGAATGAATGCCTGCTCTTGTGGGTTTGGAGGCCACCGGAATTCTCAGAGCCAAACCTCCCACCAAAACCTTCACGAACGGACACGGATCCATTGTACCAAAAAGAAAAAAAAAATCTTAGAAAGTCATCAGATCGAATCCTGTTGAACACACATGAAATCAAGGCTTCCCGGTCTGGATAATCGTAGAGGTTTATTGTTAGTTTTCCCCATACATGTACGCGCCGGAATAATTTTCCAGGCCGACCTATCTGAGTAACAGGAGAATTGGCCGTCGCACAGGCTGGAGATGGTGAGCAAGCAGAGGAGAGCGGGGCAAGTGTCCAGAGTTCGAAACCTGCGGAGAGATAAATCTGGTTTCTCCGCAGAGATTTCCGAGTGTGAGCTGTGAAGCATATTGCTAATTAAAAACTCTAATAATAATGGAAGGAAGATAAAGAAAAAGGCCAAAAGTAGGCCAGTGGATGGCATGGATGACTGGCTACCTCGACCTGTCGCTTTCATTTATTGTATGTCAGCTGTCTCCAGTCTGTCAGTCCATCCAGCTGTTCGTGACATTGGCATGTCTCGATAGCGACAATTTTCGTCAAAAACTTTAGGACTGTAATTATAATAAGGAATTTATTAAAAGGCGGAATGGGGGTTGGTTGGATTTGCAAGCGTGTAATTTGAGATAAATGGATTGGGGAGTGAGTTGTCATTGGCGGTGGGGCGGGTATGTTTTATTTAGGAATATGTTGATTATGAGGAATTATCAAATGGGAAATGGTTTTTTTTTTTAAATGTGTGGTGCTGTTGAGGGATCCTAAAGGCTTTTATAAGCGTTATATAAATAAATGGTATTGGTTTGATAATAATTCGATATTTAAGTTGTAATACGAAATAATAACATAATGTAAAAATGGATTTAATATTTTTTATTATTTAAAATTGTAATTTTAATAAGATTTTGTGTGTAGAGTCTTTTTTATAGATCACTATTAGGAGATGTTGTAAGGTTTCTACCTAATAAAACGATAAAAAAATTAAAATTCAAAATCATGTGTAAGGCCTTTTAAACAACCCATGATTTTAATGTACATGGTTTGGGAGGGCCTTTAAAAGCATATGCAAGATCTCTTAAACAACCCATGGTTTTATTGTACATGGTTTAGGGGTCTTTCACATGGTTTTAAAACCATGTGCAAGGCCCTCCTAAATAACCCATAGTTTTAAAAACATGTGTTAAACCCATAGCTTTAAACCCATTCCTAATCCTCAATCAATATATTTAATCCCTCTTGATGCTTAATAGAACCTAGGATTTGGATTTAGTTTAAATTACACTTTTTTTATTAGACTTTTGATAAAATTAGTCAAAAATATGACTAAAAAAAATTCAAAATTATAACATATTTAATGGTTTTCAATTTATCTATACTTAAGAAATCAATATTAAAATGAATCCAGGTTGGTTTATTTTACTATTATAGTTGAGTTTTGTTTTGTATTTATATTTTATTATTATTGTGAACTTTTCTTTTATTATAATTTATTAGCATTGTGTTAGATGACATATCTCATCCATACTTAGTTGTAAAGTGCATTCATAGAAAATGACAAATCTCATCTATATTTGGTTTTTTCTTGAAGAAAAATAGTAGTTCATTGATATTCATTAGAATCAAAGGTAACGAGATACACATCTATGATACTATGTATCATATAGAGTCAAAACCCACAAACAGTGTTTGAAACCCACTAACAATGCCCAACAACATGAGCAACCAAGGTGAGGCTCCCAGCCAAAGATAGCATTGGGGCATGTACAAACTGCTCAAAAAGAGCCAAATAAAAAATGACATCACAAGGACAAAATCCCATCATCCCGTAGCCAAAACCTCTACTGGATGGCGGCTAAGGTTCAAACCCTAGCCATTTGATACAGTAATGAAATCTTATTCTCCCGCTTGAGACCCTTCAACACCACCATCACAATGCTCCACCAACAACAATGGATCTGTTACGACCCTCTACAGTTCGCATGTGTCTTGGCATACACGGATCTACACCAGCGTTGCTTCCCGCACATCAGCACATTGCATCTCTATTGATGATGAGTGTTTGTAGCTTGCAGACCTCCACCCACAAAGTAAAAAAAAAAATACCACAAACAGTGCTCAACAACCTGAGCACCCACCCAAAACCAAACTCCCAGCCAAAGATAGCACTGGGGCATGTACAAACTGCTCAAAAAGAGCCAAATAAAAAATGACATCACAAGGACAAAATCCCATCATCCCGTAGCCAAAACCTCTACTGGATGGCGGCTAAGGTTCAAACCCTAGCCATTTGATACAGTAATGAAATCTTATTCTCTCGCTTGAGACCCTTCAACACCACCATCACAATGCTCCACCAACAACAATGGATTTGTTACGGCCCTCTACAGTTCGCACGTGTCTTGGCATACACGGATCTATACCAGCCTTGCTTCCCGCACATCAGCACATTGCATCTCTATTGATGATGAGTGTTTGTAGCTCGCAGACCTCCGCCCACGTGATCTGCAACACAGCCTTGCAAAGGAGAAAGGGTAGTGGCTAGGGTTAGTAGCCTAGCTGCCTGTACAGCGTTCGGCTTCGACTCTCAAAACCCTAGCTTCCTCGCTTCGCTTGAACTTCAATCGTTCACGTTCATAGTAAATTTTATATTTGGTTTTAGAGTGCAAAGAATGTAGTAAGTCTCAATGACATTGGGTTGTAGAGTGCACCACACTTCTTTTTTGTGCAATCATGTTGTTGGCAAAATTATACGATATGAGTAATTTTATGGTAAACATTGGTTTTGGGAGAGATGAGAATTAATGGAGGATAGTCAACATTGTCTCATTATTTCTACTTAATGCATTTTTTTAGAAAACTCATTAGGTAATTTCCCTCATTTCAAAAATGGTATCTCCAAGGTTTAAGGTCGGGTCAACAATCAACAATTGGTTCATGAAAAAAGCAAGCATATCACAAAGAAGGATTTGAACTCCATTAGAGAAAGAAACCAACTTTCTCTTCAACCAGTATAATATCTTACTATTAATATATTCACTAGTATGGAGTTGTAAAATACATAGTATTTTTTAAATATACATTGATTTGTTTATTATTGTTATTGATTTTTAAAAGTGTTATTCATTAAATTGTTTACTTACTATGTATATGATTAAAATTATTATAAATTATCCCATATTTCACATGTTTTAAAAATGAAATCGTTATATATCAAATTAAAAATGAAAAATTTAAAAGTTTGAATTGCCCTTGTGTTGATTTGGTTTGGTTTGATCCAAGAATATGTCAGGGAGCAAAGGTTAAAGGACATCTGAAATGAAAAGGTGGATTG
The DNA here is from genome assembly GCA_001517045.1 of Pseudotsuga menziesii. Classification (NCBI taxonomy): domain Eukaryota; kingdom Viridiplantae; phylum Streptophyta; class Pinopsida; order Pinales; family Pinaceae; genus Pseudotsuga; species Pseudotsuga menziesii. Next base: position 601,465 of record LPNX010260443.1, on the reverse strand, counting down.
ATTTAGTCTGAACCCATGGAAAAAGGTGATTCATTCTTATCCAAGAACATGTCACATGGCATTGCCTTCACGTTATTGACCAACCATTGTCAAGGTCGACCTTCCCTACACCCAATTGGGCTAATAAAAATTGCAATGGTGACAACTATAATGGCACTGGTGTGGAAATACAAATAGGAAGATATGAGATGTGATTACTCCTCTGAGTCATAGGAAGATATGAGATGTGATTACTCCTCTGAGTCAATATAACAGGGCAGGGCCCCTTTGCTAGTTGTACATAATGAGTTCATGACTTTGAAATGTATGCAAAGCATGTAGGTTGTTGTTGTTGGCATATATTAAAGAGGATGAGGACATGTCATTAAGCAAAGGAGAGAACCTTCTTATCAAAACTGCACATTAAAGTAATATAGGTTGAATTTTAAGTTGTGTACAATCCTGGCTTACCATAGATTGAGATGGTACAATCTTATCTCACATCTTACAAATTGAAATGGATGTATCTTGTTTACCCAATAAATTTTGAATACCAATCACTATTGTAACAACTGGATGGCAGATAAACTTAAGCATTCCATGTAGTGTATTGATGGCATTGGGCCCACAAGAAAACATGCTTGTACATTTAATAGGGAAATACTTTGAAAATTAGAATTGGTCTCCTATTAAAATGTTGTTGGTTGTTTCTTCCTAGTTTAATGGATTGAAACATGTATATAACAATGAGACAAACTTAGAGACCAAGTATATGATCCACTTACTTGTTTGGTAGAACCTATAACAATGAGACAAACTTAGGGACCAAGTATATGATCCACTTACTTGTTTGGTAGAACCTAAACCCTTTTGTGATTGATCATTAATTCACTTGTGTGTTAAAACCTAAACAATTATATGATTGATCATTAATTCCTATGTTGGAGAGTGAGACATGTTAATAATGAATAATACAAATAAATTGTCTTCCATTTATATTTTGTTTAATGTTTTTTTTTAATTATTTTAAATTTAAGAAATTTTGATGATAGGTAAAGTGTTTATTCAAATTGTTAAGAAAAGTTAAACATTTAAATTAATTTTTGGAAATTTTCATAATATTATATAATTAATAAATTAAAATAAAAAAATAATATAAGCAATTTTTTTTTTTTCAGTAAATATATATTTAGAAAGAATCTATTAGGTATTTTTCATTTTAAACCAATTTTGACAAAAGCTTAAAACTTAGTCAACATAGAGTTCAAAGACATTATAAAAATGCACTCATTAAGAAACTCAACATACACTGGTTAAAAAACTCAACATGTTATTTACCCAACTTAAATTTAAGTGGAAAGATAATAACCATTCCTCAAACCATTTATACTAAACCTTGTTAAAATTAATTATTAATTATTTTAATATAATTTAATAAATGTATAATTATATAATACAATTAATTATTGTTATGTAAATTTAATGAATAATAAATATAAATATATTTTAATATTAAGGTGTTAACATTTTTTTATCTTTAAAAAACTTCATATATTTGAAGTTAAAACTATATAATAAAATATCAAAATAGATATTATTCTTAAGTTCACCTTAATAAAATTAAGTATTAAAGATTATATTTATTTCAAAAAATTCATAAATTTATGTTGTACTAATATAATATTGTGGATTTTAATGAGGGTAGAAAGCAATATCATAATAATGATTTTTGTTCAAAGTTTGATAAGCATAGAATTTTTGTTTTATTTTTAAGTTAAAGATCATATTAACTAACAACTAAGATACATATCACGAATTTTAGGTCATAGTAGAACCATCCTTCTGTTTGCAATACCAGTCTTACTTTCTACTCACCAAAACTACCCGCTCCACAAAGGGAAAACATGGGATTTAAACAAAGTAATCATTGTCTTTTAAACATTGTTGCTTTTATCCTATCTAACATCAAACTTTAATAAGCAACAATACCAGAACTTGGAAGAGCAAAGACAAAACTAAAAGAACACCAGACAAATTGAGGAACTTGGATCCCTCCCAAAGAGCCGCATGTGCCATGTTGCGCTTGTGCTAGCGAAGAACTCCCTTTGACATACATCTTCACCATGAAGTGAAGACCCAAATTTTTTGCTATAGCGTCAATTTGCTTATGCATCAAACTTGACTATGCATGCTTCTCTTTCCATAACTACATTGGCATCTCATCCCCTTATTCCTTCTCTTTGTGATCCATCAAAACCCGAGTAAGCAAAATTTTCATCACCCAAAAGGTAGCCACAGACTACTTATACAACGTCAGTTGGGCATGGGTTGTTCTAAGTTCCTATATCCACTATGCCACAACCTCGAACTCCTCCATGTGGAAATTAAGCCCAAGTTGTAGATCAATTACACTCACAAAATTACTAGTCTAGCATGTAAAATTCAACAAAAAGGAGACTGAATATGGAGCATAACACAATACTGTATTGAATAAGTGCACATCAGCCAACCTCATAAAGTAATAGGCTGCCCAAATATATAATTACATCAGAGATTTGAAAGCATAAGGATGCTATTCAAATTGGACAAAAAGTAGGCTTACTAAACTAGTCAAAATCCCCCATAGGTGCATAAATCACTTTCCTAATCTGTCAAGATGCTCACGAATTGGCTGAGTAAGATGTACCTGGTCTCCTATTAAAATGTTGTTGGTTGTTTCTTCCTAGTTTAATGGATTGAAACATGTATATAACAATGAGACAAACTTAGAGACCAAGTATATGATCCACTTACTTGTTTGGTAGAACCTATAACAATGAGACAAACTTAGGGACCAAGTATATGATCCACTTACTTGTTTGGTAGAACCTAAACCCTTTTCGATTGATCATTAATTCACTTGTGTGTGAAAACCTAAACAATTATATGATTGATCATTAATTCCGATGTTGGAGAGTGAGACATGTTAATAATGAATAATACAAATAAATTGTCTTTCATCTATATTTTGTTTAATGTTTTTTTTAATTATTTTAAATTTAAGAAATTTTGATGATAAGTAAAGTGTTTATTCAAATTGTTAAGAAAAGTTAAACATTTAAATTTATTTTTAGGAATTTTTCCTAATATATTATATAATTAATAAATTAAAATAAAATAAATAATATAAGCAAATATTTTAATTTTTTTTAATAAATATATATTTAGAAAGAATCTATTAGGTATTTTTCGTTTTAAACCAATTTTTACAAAAGCTTAAAACTTATTCAACATAGAGTTTAAAGACATTATAAAAATACACTCGTTAAGAAACTCAACATACACTCATTAAAAAACTCAACATGTTATTTACCCAACTTAAATTTAAGTGGAAAGATAATAACCATTCCTCGAACCATTAATACTAGACCTTATTAAAATTAATTATTAATTATTTTAATATTATTTAATATGTATAATTATATAATACAAATAATTATTGTTATGTAAATTTAATAAATAATAAATATTAATATATTTTAATATTAAGGTGTTAACATTTTTTTATCTTTAAAAAACTTCATATATTTGAAGTTAAAACTATATAATAAAATATCAAAATAGATATTATTCTTAAGTTCACCTTAATAAAATTAAGTATTAAAGATTATATTTATTTCAAAAAATTCATAAATTTATGTTGTACTAATATAATATTGTGGATTTTAATGAGGGTGGAAAGCAATATCATAATAATGATTTTTGTTCAAAGTTTGATAAGCATAGAATTTTTATTTTATTTTTAAGTTAAAGATCATATTAACTAACAACTAAGATACATATCACGAATTTTAGGTCATAGTAGAACCATCCTTCTGTTTGCAATACCAGTCTTACTTTCTACTCACCAAAACTACCCGCTCCACAAAGGGAAAACATGGGATTTAAACAAAGTAATCATTGTCTTTTAAACATTGTTACTTTTATCCTATCTAACATCAAACTTTAATAAGCAACAATACCAGAACTTGGAAGAGCAAAGACAAAACTAAAAGAACACTAGACAAACTGAGGAACTTGGATCCCTCCCAAAGAGCTGCATGTGCCATGTTGCGCTTGTGCTAGCGAAGAACTCCCTTTGACATACATCTTCACCATGAAGTGAAGACCCAAATTTTTTGCTATAGCATCGATTTTCTTATGCATCAAACTTGACTATGCATGCTTCTCTTTCCATAACTGCATTGGCATCTCATCCCCTTATTCCTTTTCTTTGAGATCCATCAAAACCCAAGTAAGCAAATTTTTCATCACCCAAAAGGTAGCCACAGACTACTTATACAACGTCAGTTGGGCATGGGTTGTTCCAAGTTCCTATATCCACTATGCCACAACCTCGAACTCCTCCATGTGGAAATTAAGCCCAAGTTGTAGATCAATTACACTCACAAAATTACTAGTCTAGCATGTAAAATTCAACAAAAAGGAGACTGAATATGGAGCATAACACAATACTGTATTGAATAAGTGTACATCAGCCAACCTCATAAAGTAATAGGCTGCCCAAATATATAATTGCATCAGAGATTTGAAAGCATAAGGATGCTATTCGAATTGGACAAAAAGTAGGCTTACTAAACTAGTCAAAATCCCCCATAGGTGCATAAATCACTTTCCTAATCCGTCAAGATGCTCACGAATTGGCTGAGTGAGATGTACCGGCTGATAAGTGATGGAAATAGACCATATCCATGCTTTTGGATGGAGAAAAAGGAGGATGAGTTGGGCAAAAAACAAGGCAGTTACTCCTAGACTAAATTTTCCCTTTTGCCTTAAAACTGCTAAAAGCGAGGCACCTTTCAGAAAAAGAAGAATTGCGCTTTTGCTATTCTAGAATTATGGCATAGTTGTCATAATATTTTCCAAGATGTTTTTAAAGCGCTCCTTAAGCCATTTTTAGCATTTGTTGACTTCTAGGTGCAAGTGGATGCCAACAAGCATAGTAAGGAATCTAGGAATAAGACAAAAATGATTAATTAATGTCTAATTTGGGTAACTATGGGTTTGATTATTCTACCCCCCCTTAAGCCTGAATTTATGTAAAATATCAAAAAAAATATCAGATTATAGGGCCTAGCAACAAGTCTTAGTCACCCTTTACATACTGCTTGTCCATACAACCAAGGAAAGAGGAAAAATCCCAAGGGGAAAATCCTCCCTTAAACATGGAGATGAACAAAAATTTTGGAAATCTTGTTATCAATCATTATTCACCACATGATCAACAATCCTCAACAATGATTTGAGATTACTCAAGGTCTTCTCAGAAAACACTTTGGTGAAGATGCCTGCTACTTGCTCTGAAGATGCGCAATAGAGTAGAGCAATGGTACCATCATGCACAAGCTCCCTGATATAGTGCATATGGATCTCAATGTGTTTGGTTCGATGTCTTTAAAATGGATCAGTAGAGATTGGAATGGTGCTTTGATTGTCACAATAGATGGCAATGGAAGTTTTTGATTCGATCCCACATTCTCCAAGTATTCCCCACAACCACAAACATTGAGTAGCTACATTCACAACTCCTCTATACTCTGCCTTTGTAGATGAGAGTGCAATGGCACTCTGCTTATTACTTGACCAGCTAATTGGTCCATCTGCAAGCATGAACACAAATCATGAAGTAAACTTTCGATCTATGTTATCACCTACCCAATCACTGTCAGTAAATCCAACTAGATCTAAGTCAGATTTTGTTGCATAAAAGATCCTGTGAGTTCTTGTTCCTTGAAAAAAGTTCAGAATTATTTTAGCTGCTTTATAATGGATTTCATGAGGCCGATCAATGTGTCTAGACACCACACTAACTGCATAAGATATGTCAGGTCAAGTATGAGTCAGATAAAGTAAACACCTAATCAACTACCTATACAGTGTATTATTTACCAAAGGAGAAGAACTTGCTACTTCAAGCTTAACTCCACAAAGGAATGGAGTCTTGCTTAGCTTGCAATCCTTCATGTTGAACTTGTTGAGTAGATATGAATCATACTTGGACTAATGAACTTTGATTCCATGTGAGGATTGAGAAATTTCGAGGCCCAATAATTGACTCAACAATCCCAAATATGTCATGGAAGAGGCATGGTTCAGTGCATCCTTCAAGGAGGAAATCTCTCTTTCTTTGAGCTTCCTATTATCAATGGGTCATCCACATACAAAACAATAATCATTAAAGAACCATCTATCAGCTTCAAATAGACATTCGGATCAGACTTGTATCGAACAAAATTCTATGACAGCAGAAATCCATCAATCTTGGCGTACCAAGCCCTGTGGGATTGCTTTAGCCCATACAAAGATTTCTTTAACCTGTGCACTAAAGATGGATTAGACACGAAAAAATCAGGTTGTTGCATATAAATCTCTTCTTTCATATCTCCATGTATAAATGCACACTTCACATCCATGTGATGCACTTCCCATTGCCTTGAAGCTGCAATGGCCAAAGCTAGCCTTATGGAGTCCATCTTTGCCATTGGTGCAAAGGTCTCATTGTAATCAATACCTTGAACTTGTGAGTGTCCCTTAGCTACCAATATTGCCTTTTATTTCAAAGGTGAACATCATCAGCAAATTTGGTTTTATAAACCCACTAACACTTTACTAGTTTTCTCCTTGGGGTAAGATTGACTAGTTCCCATGTGTCATTCTTCTGGAGCGAGTTGTATTCTTCCTTCATGGTTGTTTTCCATGTTGGATAATCTGATGCATATTTATATGTATGAGGCTATTATTCAACCATCAAATAACACTTCTCAGCAAAGAATGGATATTTCACATAAAGGGCACTCTCAAATTGAGATATAGTCCTCCTAGTGTCACTAGGATTCCTAGCTAGTTCCCCGGATGCATGATTGGTCCTTGCTCCCATTTTGGTCTTGTAGGAATTTTAGGATATGCATATAAATCATCATTATCAGACATATCATAATCAACAAACTCATTATTATCTTCACTTGCAATCGGTGGTTGTGGTGATGAAGAGGACTCTCCAATTTTTGTTGCTGGTAAAGGCTCTTCTTCAAACTGAACACTCCTTTTGATGAAATATTTTTAAGTGCTCAAGTTTATCAGCTTGTACCCTTTGGAATCTTCAGAATACCCAACAAATAGGCACTCTTTGCTTTTGGGTTACAAATCCTTCCTCTTTTCAGTTGGAATTCTAGCCCAATCCTTCGAGCCAAAAATCCTGAAATGGGTCACATCTGGCTTGTGCCCACTACAAGATTCGAAAGGAGTGATTCCATCAAGTTGCTTGTGAGGCACCCTATTATGTATATAGGATGCACAGTTTATTGCTTCATCCCAAAAATTTGGTGGCAAAGTTTTAGACTCCATCATACAAGTTTCCATCTCCTTGAGTGATCTATTCTTCCTCTCAGCAACACCATTTTGTTGAGGTGTGTAGGGAATAGAATGATGCATCTGGATACTTGCATCTTCATAATAATAGATGAAATCAGACTTGACATACTCACCACCATTATCATATCTGAGGATCTTGAGTTTTCTCCCAAACTGATTCTCAACCAAGGCTCGAAAGACCTTGAAGAGGTCAAAAACTTCATACTTGTGTTTTAGGAAGTAAACCTAGTAGTACTTGGAAAAGTCATCTATGAAGGTTAAGACGTATTTGGCTTGACTCATGGACATATGAAGGAATGGACCAGCAATGTCACTGTGGATTAACTCAAGGGGTGCAAAGGTTCTCTCATACTTGTGCTCTGGGTGTTTTCCTAGGATGCAACCTTGGCAGACTCCCTTAGAAAACTTGATCTTTGGTAACCATATGACCATGTCTTTGTCACTCAAATATGAAAGATACCTGTATTTAAGGTGGCCAAATATCTCATGCCAAAGCTTGCTTGCTTCATTAGTATGAGTGAGAAGAGCAGAGGGATTTGAGAAAGGTAGGAAATGGGAAAACTTGTATACCTTCGAACTATGATCCACAACACCTTTTGCTACGACTCTACCATTTGAAATATCTGAGATTTCAACTTCATTGGGAGAGAAGAAAACCTTCTTAGGAAACCCAGTGTGGGACATCTGATACACTGACAAGAGGTTAGCAGCAAGACCAGGGACATACAACACATCATTGAAGGAACCAAGATCAATCCTACCCTTCCCCATACTATCAGTAATAGAGTTACCTCCCAAAACAATTTTTGGACCTTTTGAATCATCAAGAGAGGAGAAAGTCTCCCTTATCGAAACCATGTGCCTTGAAGCTCCATAATCAATGATGAAGGTGGATGATCTCGAAGTGATGGCAACCAGAGCATGAGCTCTCTCCTTGTCATCTGAATTTGATCCTCCTTCCCTCTTCTTTGTGCATCCAAGAAGGGAGATGTTGTTCTTCTCTAGGAGTTGAGTCAACATGTCAATTTGCTTCTTCATACAAGATCTCTCAAGATGATAGCCCTTACTGTAGTATGCACACTTTCTCATTTCACCTTTGTTCTTCTTCTTCTGGAATTTCTTCTTGGAACCTGATGGCTCCTCTTAAGACTTTGACTTGTCTCTCTTTTGGTCAGGTGGCTTCTTGGATTTCTTCTTGCCCTTGGAATCCACCCTCAAATCTCTAGCAAACAAAGCTTGGTCTTTGAAAGGTTTGATGGTGCTCATCATTATCATTTTATCTTGCTCCCGGGTTAGGGATTCCATGAAATCATCAAGCTTAGGCATCTTCCAAGATTGTGCTGTCAATTTGGTGGCATGGAAGGTCGAAACAAACATGGAGTAGTTAGTACCAAGCTTCAAAAGTATGGTCAAGACTAGTTTCCCATCCTTCTTATCGATTCCACATTGTTTTAACTGCAGAACAAGGGCATTAAACTTGGAAAAGTAGAGTTGCAAGGATTTTAAGCTACTGGGAATCAATGAGATCAGCTCATTCTCGAGTTGATGCCCCCTCATTTCATCTGTCTTTCCAAATAGAGTCGCAAGATTCTCCCAAACCTCCTTTGGTGATGTTAATCCTTCAACATGGAAGAGGAGGTCTCTTGAAATGCTCAAGCAAAAAAGACCATAGACCTCATCCCTCCTGTTGTTCCATTTAATTTTATCTATAGCTACATTGGGATCAGCCTCAATCGCTATAATAACCCTATAGAGGCCTTTACTCCTCAACAAAATCTCCATCTCATCCTTCCATTTGAAGAAGTTGAATGGAGTCAAGATGATCCTTTGAGATTGGTCCATATCTCAGCAATTGTGTCCTTCAACCAGCAGAATGTGCTCCCAGTCAGAATGTGCTCGAATCACTGTTTGGTAAGCAAGATGAGCTGAGAGGCCACATTTTGGAGAATGAGTTGATTTCTCTTCAAACCATAAGTCTCTAAATGATCCAACATTTATTCTCCAAATTTAAGTCTTTGGTCATGCAATGCAAGTAACGTGGAATTGACAAGAAGGATGAGCAATTGGTGCTCTGCATTCTAAGTAAGCTTGGACATGATTTTTTGGTATTTGTGTCCACCTTCCACTCCAGGAGACTGACAACCCCAAAATGGCTAATGCATTCACTTGATACATTCACTAAATCCATCATTCAAGAACAAGATAAGATGGTCCATATGGGATCCCTAAAAGCCTCTAAAGATCTAGCTCTTCTGGCTGGGGAGATCAAGAATGCACAAGATAAAGGGAAACAAAAGGGGAAGGACAAGAGATATACTAAATTCAAACCAAAGGAGGATTTTGATCCATCAGACGGAGCCTCAGGTTCCAAGAAGGACAAGCAAAATAGGTTTGAAAAGACCAAGTGTTCATATTGTAAGAAACAAAACCATTCAGAGAAAGTCTATATGAAGAAAACTATAGATCAAATGGTTGGAATTCTTGAAAAAAACCATATTTCCCTCCTAGAAGGTGCAAGGAATATTGATCCTGAAAGCAAGACCAATGATCATGGGATATTCCATGCAATGAAGGTTGGATTTTCAAAATCTAAGCCTTCCTCATTGATTTTGGAGCCTCCAAAGAATCATTTTCTTCATTAAATATCACCAATGGACCAAGTATTCACATGGGAGATGATAATCAGATCCAAGTTGAAGGGAAGGGTACAATACAATTAGAACATGGAGTGTTAAAAAATGTTTTGTATGTACCTTATTTAGCATCAAATTTGTTATATGTTTATCATATGACACACACTGGTTCTCCAAAGAGTGTTTTTTTTGGACCTGACACAGTTGAGATCTCAAATATCTCTACTAGGAATCTGATAGCTAAAGGTGTTGCAAACCACGCCTTTAAGGCATATGAGTTCTCACACTTTTTACCATACCAAATCCATTGCAATATCTACATCCATCTAAAAGGAAAGGTAATTTTAATCTACCTAAACCATTTGCACATGATAACGTTTTGTGATGATTTAGATCTAGAATTTGAAGATGAGGACCAAGCTGAATCAAATCTTGATATTGAGGATGAAGTTCAAACATATCCAGATCCAGATCGAGTCCTTAATCCCAATCCTAGGCCTAAATGGGCTCATAAAGCCATTGAGGCTGTTGGGAACATACTTGGAGATTCATTTAACAAAAGGAGAACTAGATCTCATTTTCAAGATGAGAAACTTGCACTATGTCGTGCAGATCCAATTCTCCCATAGAGGTGCTATAAACTCTCAGATAGGTGCTACCTGATGGTGGGGTCTGATCGATAGTTCTACAAAGTTGATTTCCATGATCCACCCAAGCAGGCAACCATGGATAAGGAATACGAGTCACTACAGAACAATGAGACATTGGATCATCTCTCTCTTCCTCCATAGAGAAGAGACAAAAGTGCCTTTCTACATGGTAAATTTAAAGAAGAAATCTACACGGAACATCCTAAGGGGTACAATGATAATTCTTCCTTGGTATGCAAGTTGAGGAAACCATTTTATGGGCTCAAGCAAGCCCCTAGGGCATGGATTCCCAAGTTGAACTCTTCCATAATGTCACAGAGGTTCGAAAGGTACAAGTATGATTACAAAGAAACAACATCTCCTTTCCTATCTGGCATCATATTGGAAGAAGGGCGTTCATATGGTTCACATGCACTGTATTAGGGAACTAGTGCACATAAGGACTACCACACTGCATTACTACTATATAGAGGTACACGCTGCATAATGTTTTTACAAAGTTTTTTACTCAAGATAAATTTGCGTTTTGGTGTGAAAGCTCGATCTAGTTCCCTACTATTCATTTTTTTTTTTTTTTGGGGGGGGGGGGGGGTTAGGATTATTGTAATCCTCCCTTGTCCACCATAGTATAAATGTCAATTTCCTAGCTTAGGAATATGTTACCACTTCATTAGTGCCATGGAGAAGTTATCTAGGTCCCACCTACCACCTAATGCACCCTCATGCATGAGTTTAAGTTCTCTAGAGTCTAATTCCTATATTTTAGGAGCCCACACTGAGTCATGGGAGTCCCATAATCAGTTCACCCTAGTCTATGTTGAGTTATGCTCTGATGGGCCACATTCGTTCACCTTCAGTTAGCCTAGCGCCAATTTTGTATGATTTAAGGAGTTAGGCACCTTTGGTCACCTACCTTGGTTAGTTAACTAAATGTGAGGTGTTTCGATTTTCAACAGATACACTAATGAGATTTCAGTGGTGATTATTCCAGAGTTAGTGATGTCTGGAGTCAGTTCAAGTCATGGGATTCAAATCACTCCATAGGATTCAAATTCTCTCTATTGTATCATCAATGTATTTCATACAGATTAATGACTATTCAATTATTGTTATGATGTCAAAGTCTTGCCTCTTGCCTGAATAATTTCACCATGATTGTTTGTCAATTCTAACATTGAAATTCTTCCTCATTCATTCTTCTTTCATTGTGAGGTTCAAACCATCCTAATGATCTTGTGGTATTTCTAATTTTACAAAGTAGTTGCTGGAAAGAAATTTGAAGAAATAGTTATTCTCCTAGATAAAGACAACATAAGTAGTTTAATTCGAATTTTTTTGCCATAAAGCATTTCTAGTGAAAGGTTTCTATAAGGAAATAAAAGAAATAAATATTCTCCTAGATGAAGATAAAACAACAAATGTTTGAGCAAATTAGTTGGAGTTATGTCCTGCACCTATTTTGGTAGTTATATATCTATATGAACGCATCCAAACAAAAGTTGACATATATTTCATTGCATCATGTGAGCCATGCTCATCCACTTTGGACATTCCATTGCATTTCAATGTGAGATTTCAATTATGCAACCATTAGACACTTTATATATGAAAGAGAAATGTATTGCATTTTACAGGTTATAAGATATTGGTAGAAACATATTCTCGAAAAGAGACATTCATACCTTCATATGACAATTTTAGGGAGTTGTTTGCAGTCATAGAGAAACCTAGAAAATGCATGCAAGATGCGATGGGTTATTTGTTTGTCATGATTTTGTTACAAAAACAGGATCGCAGGGCAATAACAATAAACAATAAACAATAAAAAAGATGCAAATATTAAAATACATTTCAAGAGAGACACATATATAACATGGTCCACTCAAGATGGGCTACATCCACATAGAAATTGCCAATCCTTTTTATTATTTTGTCCAACAAAATGAAGGGATAGAACCTGCAACAACCCCACAACACTTCCTCTTCACTCTCTCATAGTCTCTCTCACACAATCATAGAGATTGTTTTTACAATGCTATAATACAATACACAGTCATATTACAATGCTTTCCTTTTATAAGAGAATTACTATGGGAAAATACCACGGGTATAAACTGTTGGCCAACAAACATCCCAAAAATTTCTTTCAGGGCTTCTCCCCCAAAACCCCTTTCTTGGGGGCGTTTCCCTTGAACCCATGCTGGGGACCCGCTAACCCCCAGAACCCCCAACAGGGGGAATGGTCACCCCCAGAACCCCATGGGGGGACGATGTCCCCTCGCACCCCCCTACTGGAACGAGTGTACAGTAAAAATGGGGTACAAACACGACTAAACAATAAAATCTATGAATCAAGAAGATCAGGCTCCACAACCAACAAATTTTAGTTAGTCATTAGAGATGGGAAAAAGTAAAAGAGACAAATGTGATAAATTGCTTGACCAAATATCTAGTATCATTAAATTACCTAGTTTTGAGTCTTTGGTTTGGACAACTATAAGGATTCAATATTGGCACTAATGTATAAAGTGGCATCCACTACACCATATAAATTGGTGCATTCCATATATATATATGTGAATGAACTTATATTTAAAAGAAAAAATATCAAAAACAATATTTTGTAAGATTTAATGCTTGCCAGGTTTGTTAATCTTTTCACTGATTTTTTCCAATGTTCAAATGTCCAGACTCTTGGAAACATTTTATGATTCCGATTTTGTTTCTATGATGGATGGACCAAGTCAAACTATCTGCCATGCAAGCAGTGTTTCATCCCGAGGGAAATACCATAATGAAAACTCATCCAATTATCATTTATGTCAAGAGCGGCACCTCAAAAATTAGCATGCTTCTTTACTCTAGTGGATTTTTTTTGCTGGATTCTAAAATGCAAGCTATGCCATTAGTAATAAGCATTGATCCAACACATTAGGCAGGTATGTACACGTATTAGGAGAGAAAAAAATCCAATAAAACTTGACAAGTTACAACGTTGTTATCATTTATGTTTTGGCTAAAGTATTGGTTTAAATTAAGTATAGAACAACCCGAGGGATTAATAAACATCCCTGAATATAAGCTAACACATTTAAGTGATGCATCAATGTGTACCAATATTGAACATGGGTGCAATGTTTTGTTCATACAAGCTAGTAGTTAAGGCAAATAAAATTTACTCTATAAAGTACGTCTGCTTGGCATATGTCTGTTACACTTATGGAAACTAATAATGCTTAAAGTTATATTCTTTCCCAATGAAATGTATCGAGAAGGATAGTATTTGTGAGAGCAGTTTTGATGATTGATACAATTTTGGATGTGCCGCTTGTTGTATTGTTTCAAAAACGCAAGATACACGTATTTTTTTTTTGCTAGGGGTGAAAGTTTGAGTGTCTAAGCATATAACTCTGTTTTTTTTCACAAATATTTTGTTCATGAAAACAAATCATTGGGTAAAAGTTTTATGTCTAGTATGAGACTAAAGAATTAAATTCTAGAAATATATAAGAATTAATGTATAAATGCGATTGTTTTTCATATGCGAATGAAACACATAATAGACAAATGCGTGAATGTTTTCCAAAAATATAAGTAGGATGGTGCAACTACTTTTGCATGTAAGTTGAAACTGTTAGGATTAATTAATAATCCTCCCTTGACCACCATAGTCTAAATGTTATTCCCTAGCTTAAGAGTATGTTGCCACCTCACTAGTGCCATGGGGAACTGATATGGGTCCCACCTAACACTTGATGCACCAGTTTGCATGAGTTTAGGAGCTCCAGAGGTCAATGCCTATAATTTAGGATCCCACACAGAGTGATGGGAGTCCCATCATCAATTCACCCTAGTAAGTGATGAGTTATCCTCAGAAGGGAATAAGTTAGCTCATCTCCAGTTAGTTTAGGACCAAATTCAACTGATTCATGGAGGTTAGGCGCCTTTTCATACCTACCTTATTCAGTTAACTGACTGTGAACTGATTTAGTTGTCCTAAGTTAGAATAGTGAGCTCTTAGTGGTGATTTTATCACATTGAGTTAGCATTGGAGTTAGTCCAAGTTGGTAAATTAGAATCCTACGTAGTGCATTTGAATTCTTTCTATTGTATTATCATTGTATTACACATAGGTTAATGATTAATGATGTAATGTTATGCTGGCCAAATTTTTGTCTCTTGGTTGATCAATTTCAGCATGAATTTTTGATCAATGTACATTGAATTGCTTCTTTCTCATTCAACCTTCATTCACAGTGAATTCATTTAGGCCTGAGGATCCTAATCTTTGCTAAATTAAACATGGTATCAGAGCAGGTAATCATGATAACTTCAAACCTTAGAAACTTCCGTTGATGCACCATAAGTAATTGGGTTCCTCATAATTCCTGGTATTCTTTTCTTTCTCCCTCTAGATTTTGTTCAGAGAAGTCTAACTAAGTGTGATGCACCCAAAGAAAGTTCACATGTCGAAGTGGAGAGTGATTGAATTGGTATGACTTTGAATTGATGTTTTCTTGCATGTAGATTAAAGAATTATGAATAATTCTGCTGCTCCTTGAAGCTGCAAGATGAAGAATTCAGTAGCCTTGACACCTAGGATCCTCACACTCTTCAACTATCTTGATTGGAGGGTTGATATGCAGATAATGTTATGCAAAAAAGGTCTGTACATGGTTACCATGGGCAAGGAGGTCAAACCCCAGCAACCTCTTGAGAAATCAAAGTATCTGAACAAGATGGATGAAGCATTTGGATTCATGTGCATTCATATATCCAAGGAGTTACTCTTTCATCTTGATGGATTAAAAACTCTAAAGGAAGTATGGGAGAAAATAGAATCCCTATTTGGAAAGCATGATGAGTTGAGTGGCCATATTCTGGAGAATGAGTTGATTGCTCTACAACCAAACAACTTCGAAACCATCCAACAATTCTTCTCAAAATTCAAATCCCTTGTCATGTAGTGCAAGCACTGTGGGATTGACAAGAAGGATGAGCAATTGGTGCTCTCAATTCTAAGCAAACTTGGCCCATAATTCTCAGTGTTCGTATCCACCTTTTACAAGGTAAAGTGCTCCTACTGTAAGAAAGGAAACCATACAGAGAAAGGTTGTATGAAGAATACCAAAGATAAGATATCAAGACTCCTTGAACAACATAATGTTTCCCTCCCTAAAGGTGTAAGGAAGGATGATTCCGGAGAAAATACTGAAGATCCTGAGAGAAGCCATGCATTGAAGTTTGAATTTTCAAAATATGATGCCTTCCTAATTGATCCAGGAGCCTCCAATCACATGGTTGCATCCAAAGTATCATTCTCTTCATTAAAACTTACTGATGGTCCAAGTATTCACACGGGAGATGACACTCAAATCCAAGCTAAAGGGAAGGGTTCAATTCAACTTGTGCATGGAGTGTTCCAGAATGTCCTCTATTTTCCCTCCCTAGCAGCAAATCTATTGTATGGATACCAGATGACTCATACAGGCTCACCAAAGTAATTTTTATTTGATCCTAACTCAGTGGAGATCTTAGATATCTCAACCGGGAAGCTAATAGCGAAAGGTGTTGAAAATAATGCCTCCAAGGAATATGAGTTATCACATTTTTTCCATACTTAGATCCAGTGCAATTTCAACATCCAGTTAAAAGGGAAGGTAAATTCATTCTACCTAAACCTTTTGCATATGATAATGTTTCCATTAATGTTTAAACCGAAGTAGAGGACCAAGTTGACTCAATTTTTGGAATTTGAAGATGAATTTTAATTAGATACAGACCCAGATCCAGTCCCTACTCCCAATCCTAGACCTAAATGGGCTCAAAAGGCCATTGAGGCTGTTGGGAACATGACTAGAGATTCATATGACAAGAGAAGAACAAGATATCGGTCTCAAAACGAGATCCTTGCGCTATGTCAAGCAAACCCACTTCTCCCAGAGAGATGTTACATGATGGTAAAGTCTGATCAACAGTTCTACTCACTAAAGAACAATGAGACATTGGATCATGTCAATATTCCCCCAAAAATAAGAGACAAAAGTAACTTTCTATATGACAAATTGGAAGGAAAAATATACATGGAAAGGCCTAAGGGGTACACTGATTCTCTCTTGACATGCAAGCTGGGGAATCCATTGTATGGGCTCATGCAAGGCCCCAAGGCATGGCATCCCAAGTTCAACTCTTTCATACTGTCAAATAGGTTCGCAATATGCAAGATTCACTACAAAAGCAACAACATTTATTCTCCTATCTGTCATAATATTGGAACAAGGTGGAGAGGTTCACATGCACTATATTAGGGGACCAGTGCACACAAGGACCATCACACTACATTATTGTTCCATAGAGATGCAAACTTTAGAATTTTTTCACAACTTTTTTACTCAGGAGGAAATCTCTTGGTGTGAAATCGATCTTGGTTCCAATGTTCATTTTTGAGGGGGGGGGGGGGGGGGAGTCCCATGAGGTTTTCCCCATTTTCCTCTGTTTATTGAGCAGTTATTTTTTGCATTAGATTTTATGGGTGACCTTTTTTCTTAGTTTTCAAGGCCCAAGTTGTCCAAGTTAGGATTAAGGGGGTGGGGGGGGGTGTTAGGATTAATAATAATCCTCCATTGACCACCATAGTCTAAATTTTATTTCCTAAATTAGGAGTATGTTTCCACCTCACTAGTGCCATGGGGAAGTCATCTAGGGCCCACCTAACACTTGATGCGCTATTTTGCATGATTTTAGGAGCTCTAGAGGCCAGTCCCTATAATTTAGGGGCCCACACTAAGTCACGGGAGTCCCATCATCAATTCAGCCTAGTCTGTGCTGAGTTATCCTTAGAAGGGCATTAGTTAGTTCATCTCCAGTTAGTCTAGTGCCACATTTACCTAATTCAAGGAGGTTAGGCACATTTTCTTACCTACCTTGTTCAATTAACTGACTATGAATTGATTTAGTTGTCCTAAGTTAGATTAGTGAGCTCTCAGTGGTGATTTTCTCACATTGAGTTAGCACTATAATCGGTCCAAGTTGGTGGATTCAAATCCTACCTAGTGTAATCAAATTCTTCCTATTGTGTTATCATCATATTACACAGAGGTTAATGATTGTTGATGTAATGGTATGTTGACCAATTTTTTGTCTCTTGGTTGTTCAATTTCACCACGAATGTTTGATCAATGTACATTGAATTGCTTATTTCTCCTTCAACCTTCTTTCATAGTGAATTCATTCAAGCCTGAGGATCCTAAGATTTTCTAAATTAAACATAAATGTCTATAAGTATGTTTTGTCAATGAATGTAAAAAAAATCACGGACTTTTGAATTTTCAATGTACAAGTTCTTATTGCATAGGAGCATAAAATTATTATAGGCCACTACTTTATTTTGTGCTTAATAGACATCATAATGCTGTTAAGAATGAAGTGGTTAGAACAGGTCAATTGGCATTGAAATTTGAATGTTTTTTTGGTAAAAAATAATGGTATCAAGGGGCATACTTCGAGATAATATACATGCATAAAGAGGATGATTTGCATGAAAGACTATGCAGAATAAAAGTAAATGTAATGTTCGGTTTTTTATTGATTACCAAAAGTAGACAAAACAAGCTGCGCCATTTCTTGTTCTCATGCATGGGATTTCCATGATGATGGAAACATTATTGATAGGGGAAAAAATTTACTTAAGTACAAGATTCAACTTTGTAGAAATTTAAATAAGTTCAGAGTAGAATGAACTGGAAAAGGAATTAAATACTGTAACAATGATGTGGAAGAACAATTCTGTTTCATTCCTTCTGTTCATGGTTTTTTGAAACCAATAATTCTATTGTTCATTGCAAGAGTGTAGAGTCATGTTAGGATTATAATCCTCCCTTGTCCAAACTGGTCTATTAGATTATATTTGCCTAATTTAAGAGTCATATAGTTATTATTGGGACACAGGTACCAGTCACTAGAGTGCGGAGAATGCAGATAGAGGCTAATTGCAACTGATTTCACATTCATGCATCTGTTTATGTGCCTCTTAGACCAATCCCTGCATTTTATGAGCGACTGGGAGTGTCAGCACCAACCTCCTGCAGTTGTTGGCAGTTAGTGACTAGTCAAGCTTAGTTATGATTCGGTTACATTTAGTTAGATGTCCTCGAGTTTAGGTAGCACTAGTCTTGAATGGCTGCATGTGGGAAGGCGCTTATTCTCACCTACTTCTCACATACCACCTCAGTTAGACTAGTTTAACTAATTATAACTGATTGAGAGACTGGATTAGACAACTGGAGCTTATCTAGTTAGCTCCGATAGTGATTTAGACACTTCTAGTTAGCCATGCAGTCAGATTGAGTTGGTGATTCGAATCCTATCCACATGATTCAAATTATCCTATTTGTAACACTGTTGTATACTGGTGGGATTAATGAAAGTTTATACTATAATTATACTAATCAATACTTATATGTTTCCTATGATATTTGTTTTGTTCAATGGGTATTATTCATTCCTTTACAGTGCATAATAATCAAAATCTAATGGCACTCATTGCCTGAAGATCAACGGAACATTAATTATAATATGGTATCATAGCCTCCTCATGTAAGCTTCAAGTCTGTCTACTCTCCATTGTACACTAGAAGCAGATGGGTTTCCACATAAGTCCCACAATTTGTGCATTGCTAACTCTGGATTCATCCAGAGAAATCTCTGTGGGTGTGACAGATCCTGAGAAAGTGTACATGTCAAGAGGGAAGGCTTGATTATGACATAGTAAGAATTGTTTTTTGTTTTGTAGTGATATTTTTCAGGTACAACTTCATATGAATTCGAGATTATCAGTTCCTCTTCTTACTCCATTCACAGACTATTCAGAATGGAAATTGAAGATGATTTCATCTCTAAAGAGACAAGGTCTCTATGAGGTATCTATTGGACTTAGTAAAGAGTCTTATGAAGATGAGAATATTGGCTAAATGACGGTGATAGAGATTTTGGAACAATATGTCTGTCCTTTTCTCCAAGCTTGCGCTACCTTATTGATTATGTTGAATACCTAAAAGGATCTCTGGACATAATTGGATATAACCTTTGGAAAGCACAATGAGGATCATTATAGCAATTTGGAGAGCACACCCAGCATCACAAGAGTTATTTATTCAAAAGTCACAGTGTCTACTCTCTCTTATGAAGTTGTTCAAGATGAAGAAGAAGCAAAATTTTCCACAAAGTCAATTCGAATTGAAGAAAGTCTCCTTGGAGTGACTCCTTCTCCTGCTACTCTGGAAGTTTATGAGATCTATGATATCTCTTATTCTCATATGGCTAATCCATAAGAAGAAATTCTAATATAGTTTATTGAATAAAAACTCTTCTTCCATTTATGCAAACATTCTCTAGTGATTCTTTTTTAAATTATGTGCAAACTCTGCTAGTGATTGCTTCAGAAAATGAAGAGGAATTCGATTTCTCTTTCTCTAATGTTGCTGCTGGTGCACAAATAAGTAATAATTTGGATAGTTTGGAAATAATATTAGATTTTAGGATTGATTCATTCACTCTCATTGACCTATAGCTTCCAACAAATTCCTACATGATTGCATGCACCAATACTCAGAATTATGAAGAAGGAGAAAATTGTGCATCTACCATCTCGGTGGAGCACACTCTTGGATCTGAGATGAACTTATTTGGATCTGATATGATCTTATTTGGATCCGATCTGATATTATTTGGTTCAAGTTTTAAGTTTCAAGAGCCTCCAATAATACTTGTAGTTGTTCTCATCAATTTTGGTGTGAAAAATCAAGTGCCAAAAGTCTCTTTCAAAATTGTTGCTGGTGATTTGATGTCAGTTTCTCTCATGAGTTTACTGATATTATATTTTGTGAATATTTGGATATTTAGAAGAAATATCAAGCTTTAGGAGTGACCATTCACTCTCCTTGATCTTGAGCTTCCAACAAATTCCTACATGATTGCATGCACCAATATTTAGAATTTTGTTGAAAAAGGAGAAGACTGTGCATCTACCATTTCAGTGGGGAACTTGGAACCATTGTTCCGCATTATTGGATCTGATATGAACTTATTTGGATATTATATGATATTATTTGGTTCAAGATTTAAGTTTCAAGAGCCTATAGTAATACTTGCAGTTGTTCTCATCAATTTTGGTGTGAAAAATCAAGTACCAAAAATCTCTTTCAAATTTTTTGTTGGGGATTTGATGTCAGTATTCCTTTATGAATTTGCTGATATTATATTTTATGCATATTTGGATATTTTGGAAATAATATCAGATTTAAGGAATGGAATGAAAGCTAAAATATGATATTTTGATATTCATTTATCTTGAGCTTCCACAAAATTCCTACATGATTGAATGCACCAATACTTAGAGTTTTGAAGAAGGAGAAAATTGTGCATCTACCATCTCGGTGAATAACTTGGATTTGTTCCACACTCTTGGATCTGATATGAACTTATTTGGATATGATATGATATTATTTGGTTCAGGTTTTAAGTTTCAAGAGCCTTCAGTAATGGTTGTAGCTGTTCACATCAATTTTGGTGTGAAAAATCAAATACAACAAGTCTCCTTCAAAATTGTTGTCGGGGATTTGATGTCATCCTACACTCTTGGATCTGATATGAAATTATTTGGATATGATACAATATTATTTGGATCTGATATGATATTATTTGGTTCAAGTTTTAAGTTCCAAGAGCCCTCAGTCATGCTTGTAGCTGGTCTCATCAATTTTGGTGTGACAAATCAAGTAACACAAGTCTCCTTCAAACTTGCTGTTGGGGATTTGATGTTAGTTTCCTCTTATGAGTTTGCTGATATTATATTTTGTGGATCATTGGTTATTTCTGAAGCTATGTAAGATTATGGAGCTCAATAATTCACTCTCCATAGTCCAAGGGCTTCTCTACCTTTCTATTTGATCACATGCTCATCTCCTCACAGAACTAGTAAAAAGGGAGACATTCTACATTCGCCAGGCCACTTTCTCCTAACAATTGGGGATGATTTCACCTCACATGGGTTGATGTTCAAGGCTGCCATATATCAGTTTCTTGGGTGTTCCTCACATGGTTCGAATTCTCAAGCACTTTTGCTCTCTCATCAGTTGATTTCAGTTGCTCTACATGGGTCTAGTTTTCATCTTGCAGTTGTCTATGTTCCTGATTCAGTTGAGCACATTCTTCTTCTTCCAAAGAAGAAGATTCATCCAAATATAATAATTTAGTTTGTATTCATAGGTTCACATGCATAGTCTCAGGATGTTCCTGCACCGAAGAACCAAGATACTGCTTTTGTTGCTGCATAGTGCTGCAAATTGTAGCAAAAGTTTCATAAAGTTTTATTCAAAACTTGTTTTCTTGATTCATTGCTTATCTTGAGGGGGGGTTTTCCCATGAGGATTTCCCCTATTTCCTTGGTTTATTAAGATTTTTTTTTAAATTCTTTTATATTTTATATGGGTGACTTTTGGCCTTATTGCCAGGGCCCGCAGTTGTCCAAGTTAGGATTCAGGGGGGGGGGTGTTAGGATTATAATCCTCCCTTGTCCAAACTAGTCTATTAGATTATATTTTCCTAACTTAGGAATCATATAGTTAATATTGAGTCCACTAGTACCATTGGGTCCACTTAGCCTAATGGGGCCACATGTACCAGTCATCAAGAGTGTGGGGAACACAGATAGAGGATAAATGCAACTGATTGCACATTCATGCATATGTTTATGCACCTCCTAGACCAATCCCTACATTTTAGGATCCACTAGGAGTGTCGGTACCAACCTCCTTTAGTTGTTGGCAGTTGGTGACTAGTCAAGCTTAGTTATGCTTCAGTTACATTCAATTAGATGTCCTCCAGTCTTGCATGGCTACATGTGGGAAGGCGCCTATTCTCACCTACTTCTCACTTACCACCTCAGTTAGACTAGTTTAACTGATTATAATTGATTGAGAGGCTAGATTAGACAACTGGAGCTTAGCTAGTCGGCTTCGTTAGTGATTTAGACACTTCTAGTTAGCCATGCAGTGAGATTAAGTTGGTGATTTGAATCCTATCCACATTATTCGAATTCTCCTATTTGAAACACTATTGTATACTGCTGGGATTAATGAAAGTTTATACTGTAATTATACTGAGCAATACTTGTCTGTTTCCTGTGAGATTTGTTTTGTTCAGTGGGTATTATTCATTCCTTTACAGTGCATAATAATTAAAATCTAATGGCACTCATTGCCTGAAGATCAATGGCACATTAATTCTAATAAGTCCTTGATAACATAATCCGTGAAAGTTGAAAATTGTTGATGACACACTTTTCGAATATTGTTCATACAAGACACTTGCGATGATTGGACAATATTCTTTTAGCTACGCCCCACGGAACATGCACTCGATGGCACCTTCTTCTATTTCCAGCTTGCATAACAAATTGTGTTCATATGCAGTTGTTGTTTAATGGTTAGAAAAGGCACATATATATGCAATCTAAATCATTGGAAGTTTACATTCACTGTAGACACAAAGATATGGTGGAGAAAATGCATTTATGACTTTCAAGTTTTCAAGTATATGAAATGGTGTGGCGAGAAAATGTCAGTTATAAAAACAACGTAAATGTGACTATAATTGCATAGACAAAGCAACAAAGTATTTTTTTTTTGAAGTTAAAATTAGACAATAATTTTCTTGATGCAATATTTGTTTCTTTTTATTACGTATATATTTCTTTCAACAGAAGGAAACATAGAGACCGAACACGATGACATGAAAATAAGTTCTTTTTCCAAAGTTGAATATTGACAAGAGAATGTGCAAATTCATTTCTGATGGTAAGGAAAGGGTCAAGATTGTTTCTTACTTGTGTTTTTGCTTCAACAATTGGAAGCAAACTCTGAATTGTCGATTCATCATTTCAGGGATCAATAAATGTTATATGTGAAGTCTTCATCATGTGGGTTCCTTTGGCACCAGGCCCGACAATGTTTTGTAATAGATAAATAGGTGGTTTTTCAACAAGGAGCTGTTGCTCTATGTGGCAAATTTTTTTTTGTATTTGTCATTGACCTGAAACTGGTAGAGCGATAAAAAACAAAAATAAGAGAGCTAGAACATTTGCAATTCATGATGTAGGTTTCTTTTGGAAGCTTTGTTTTCCATTATACAACTAGAAAAAGGCATAAAAAATAGGGAAAAGGTTGTATAACAGAAATAAATGCCATGGGAAGGAAATGAAAGCTTACATTTGCATAATCATTTGATGTATATTCGTCTTTGATATAGAAATCTAATTGTTTGTTATTGAATTGGAAGGATACAACAATAACTTCCACCAAGCCAAAAACATAGTTGTCCTCTGATGAGATTAGTTCATTAATAGTCATATCTAGTAAAAGAAACCACATTTTGCACACTTTCCCAATCAGATCTACTATGCTATTAGGCAATATTGTTATGGATTTTATTGCTTATCCATTGTCATACTAGCATTTTTTTAAAATTTCAAATCTAGTTATCCTGATGCTTTTTGTAGGCAATATGTAGCTGCTGAAGCGGTTTATGAGGCTATCCTTTATGGTGGTTGTTATAGTCATCAAGCGATGTTTGTCGACTAAATCAATGTGAAGGATCTTTGTTTTAATATGAAAGATCTTATTACGATTTTGGGTAGGTCCATAGTCTACTAAGATGTCTCCTTCAAAAATGTTGTTATGTGCCTCTATGCATAGTTGAATAACTGTGGATGGTTCTACCGTTGTGTATTTTAACCTGCCATAATGAACGTGTGTGCGGTAGGAAAGAGAAAATCAGATACAAATCAAGATAATTTTCCAAACTCCAGTTTTTGCTGGAACTAGAAAGAAATGATGAAAACAATTTCTTTATTGTTGTTTCATAAGCAAACCCAAAAAGATGAGTGTGCTTTTGGTTGTGCAAAATAAGGTGCAAATAACTATGAACATGTAAAGGAAATCAACCTCTTAGGACTATTTCTTGTTGGTGTTTTCATTGTTGTTGAGGTTGTTGATATTGTCATTGTTTTTGGAACATCCTGCGAAGAGGAAAGATTTTTTTCCACCTATGGTAGGAGTCGACATCAGGTGCAACTTATTGTCTATATCATAGATATTGTTGTTTGTTGGATGTTTCTTTGGTAGTGTGATAGTAGTCATTGCAACTTGCATATTCATTGCAGTTTGAAGGAAAAAAGAGAAATAAAGGCTAGTTTTTTTTAAGAGAAAGGAAAATACCAAAGAAAAAATGTTGATTTGTGCAAGGATTAGAACATGTAGAAGTGTGATAACAATGCTTATGATTGTTCAATATTGATTTCCAAACATAGACAATGTAGATGGTATTGTTTGAGTACTATTTACAATTGTAAATGTCAATCAAGTAAACAAGAAAATGGAAAAACTTTTTCATGATGACAACTACATGGAAAGAACAATTCAACTTTTAGTTACAGAACAATTCTAGCTAGGCACATAATAGGTTGAAAGCTATTGTTTAACCAATGGTACAAGTGCTTTACCTACTGCTTATGAATATTTCATAATATGGTTCCATAATTCTATGCTGTTATGGCTAAAGTAATTAAAGTTACTAATAAATACATTGTTGTTATAATAAGCTTTTCTCCTATTATACTCCTAAACCTAATGCCACACTGGGTTAGGGAGTCCTTGGGTTGATGATAGTCATCGCTTCGTGACAGGATTGGTGCCCTTTGTGGTTGGTGCATTATTTTGGAGGTAAAGTTATTGGAATGAAATCATTCTTGTACTAGTTAGATAGAATATTTTTTTGAATTTGGTAAGGTAGATAACAAAGGGCACACATGACAATATGTTGTCATGATTCAACATCCCATGGAGATCTCTAATTTGCAAGAGCATCATCATCCCAAAGGGGATGAACCTCTCACATCCTCCAAGAAAACCAACAATGACCATCATCTAAAAAATGGAGGAGAAAATAATTAAATCGATGCAACGATAATAAATAATAGGGTTTCTGATAGCACGGATCTAGGTTCAAATCTGCACCAACCTTGCCGATCACACCAACCCATAATCCACTCCCATAACACGTGAACATGCAAGCACAAGATCACAGTGAAAATCAGGAAGTTGCAACCCACCTGTCATATCGGAGTTACAGGGCATTAAACCAGAGAATGGAACCGCATTATCATGCACAACAACCTATCCTCCAGAGTCGTAGAAATGACAGAGGAAAGCAGAACATGGAATAACTTACCATATCCCACACAATTCACAATTTAGTGAGGTCACTGCAACCAAGGGAACTACACAAACCAAGACACCCACCACATTTATGCCAGCTGACAACACCATGTCGTCGAGGCCTAAGGCACGAGAATCCATGCCTGCGTCAATAGGCTTTTAAAAAATTAGAAAACCTAAAAATGCGTCGCTTTATGTTCAAACCTTTATAAAACAGGAAAAAAATTGTTTCAGATGACCAAATTAATTGACCCTGCACTGAAACTTGATATCCAAGACATAACAACAATATTACAACATTGAGCATCCATAATATAACACCAAAATTCAAGTATCAACATATAATATACATATAAACAATAAAGCAAACATAATTTTTAGGGAGAAACTTGCACTTTTTTTCCATTTTGAAGATAATATTCTAGGTAAACTAAATGCTTCAAAACTCAAAACCAATATAATAATATATTTATTATGATAACAATCATTTCTCTTAACTATTTGAAATACATCCAATTAACATATATTATATATTAAAAACCTTATTATTTTATTTTATTATATATTTTAATATAAAATAAAATAAAATAAAATCAATATATTTTCTTCAACTTAATTGAAGTTACCTTTATCTCTGAATCTCAATATTAATACCATTTAATGTTAAACCACACATTGTTCATAACCTAATAAACAATTATGGGAACGATATAAGATGTTAACGAACACCTATTATGATTGAAGTTAGGTCTTAAATATGATTCATCATTTTAATAAACAATTATAGGAATGATATGAGATGTTAACGAAAACCCAGTCTGATTTAAGTTGGTATTAAATATGATTCATCATTTCCTAATTAGATTTTTACAAAGTTGGTCACCCTGATTATATTTAATGGTTTAGAAAAAGTGTATTTTTAATTAATTAATTTATTTACATATTGTGTGGATAGTATTCCATGTGAATTTATGGACGTTAATTATAACTTTGACTAAGATGCATAATACATACAATTAGTCTAGAGATTGACCTTAGAAACCAATATATACCATAAAACACTTGAATTAATCTATCAAATTATATAATATATTTTTTATATAGAATCATTTAAATCTTTTTAATGATAGGTTATAATCATAATTAATCCCAACCCTAAAAATCAAAATGCATTATTTAATACTTTTTATGTTTTTCTTTGTATTATGTTGGAAATTACCTTTACAAGGTTCTTCTAATGCTCTAAACTTATGTTAGAGAGATCATTGAATGGGACCATGAAACATCTGATATAGAAACTATAGTTTCACTCGATTCCACCATCACCGCCTCTGCCTTCCCCTTGGTCCATCGACCTCTCTTCTCACTATATAGAGATTCATGAAGGCTTGGAAGGGGGCATGGGTTCGAGGCTCTTCCTCTCTATGGCCTTGCTGCTTCTGGAGAGCTTCTCTTTGAATCAACACTATGCAGAGCTCCTCGTTTGTTCATCGTTGATAGAGATAGGTCTCAAAGGAGGGTGGCCTATATTTTTAGAGCCTCTTCCTCTTTTTCTTTTTTTTTTCTAACGAGGATTTTTCCATTTTCGTGAAATCTCTCTTGGGGGTTTCCTTGTGTTTCCTTATGAAGTCTTCATATTGTTGATGAAATTATCATTGATGCCAACATGGACTTGCAGTGGCCCCACATGTTGTCATTGATGCCATCAAGTCTCACTTGCAGTGCCTTGGACCCCTTACAGAGTGGGTTTGTTCCTTGAAGTACCTTGTACCCAGTTGACAAGGTCCCTGTACCCACAAGGCTGGATCTTCTAGCCACCACCTTGCTGAAGATGCTGAAGACCCTGCTGATGGTGCTGAAGACCCTGGAGATGGAGTTGAAGCCTTTGTGGATGATGGTGAAGCCCTAGATGGGTTGGGGAAGCATTAATGACCCATTCTGCGGTCATTCATGCTCTGATGGTGTCATTGTACCCCAGGAGAAGGTCTAGCAACCCCATAGGTGATGTCATGATGGATCTTGGTCCTTGGAGGTCTCCCGGTGTGGTTGAGGTGGTTGAAGAATCCTATGAAGCCCCTTTCTTAATGAAGAAGCCATGAAGAATCCTTTGGAACCACATTTGATGGCTTAATGTTCCTTGTCCCCTTAAAGGTGATGATGTGGTCATTAATGACTTGATGAAGACTTGGAACCCTTAATAAAGATCTTGATGCCCGTTTAGCCCTTGTTTAGGTCATGGAATACTTGGAGATGGTCATTATGCATGAGAATGTTTGGCACCCACATAAATGGCGGCATGATGACCCTTGGACACTACATGATCATTGATGGTGCATTTGGAAATGATTTGGGTCTTGGAATCCACACATATGGTGGTTGTAAGCCCATGATTGTTGGAGCCTTTAATATGATGGAGTGTTTGTTCATGATGCCCTCATCACTTGACGATGGAGTCCTATGTGATGGGCTTGAAGTCCATGGAAAGTATCTTTTTTAAATATTATATGATATCTTTGAAAGAGTCCTTGAAACCCTTGCATGTGGTGCTTTGGGTCTTGAATCCACACACTTGGTAGCTCGCTGATGGTGATGTATGGTCCTCTTTGTGGTTATATGGTTATTGGAATGTAGATGGAGGTAGAGCCCATGGACGTGCCTTGATATGTTGAAGAATACTTTGAAACTCTTATAGTTGGTGGTATGGTCTTTGGAACCCTCATGTGTGGAGTCTTTGACAGCCTGAACATATTGAAGAATTTAAGGGTATTAGACCAAGAATTTTAAAATAAACCCATCATAGGTAAATAGTCCTCATCAATCCATTTCCGTTGATATGTGGAGCATGTTCTAACTCCTTACGGTTGAAGAGAGATGAATTTTTGAAGTTGATGCACCCCACCTTTTTGGGTCAGCTGACTAAACAAAAGAGATTTTAATTATTTGTAATTTTGAATTGCATGTCGGCCCAGTTTGAGGTACTAAATTTCCTCCACAACCTATATAAATAAAATATCAAACATTTCATTTATCCATCATCAATTCTCTCAGTATTTTTGCAACTCTTGGAGAAAAGTGCGAAACTTTGTGGAGGAGAAATTTTTGGGCATCTTCAGTAAAATTGACATAACTTTCTCATATGGAATCAAAATTACAAAATTCTTGGCTTGTTGGAAAGCTTGTTATGAGGGATATGTGGTGACATGATCTAGAGCTTATTTTGATTTTTCTATTGTTTCTTCATCTTGTGATATTCGAAAATGTATGGTTCATGCTTTTGGGTTTCTCTTGTGATGGCACGTCTCTCATGGATAGAGTTCATCTTTGATATTAGTATGTGAGCCTCTATATTGGTATATATATTTGGAGTAATTATGGAGAATATGATGATTATGTTGCATACCTTTATGCTATGATATGATACACTTTATGATGATAATGTATGTGATAATGATGTACACTCTATGGTGTTGATGCACTCATATACAATATGATGTACATGCATACCATAGTGTGATGATGCTCTCGTGTTGATGTGATTGTAACTTTGAAATGTATTTCACTTGTATTTCTTATTTATTGTAACCCGATGTTTATTCCGGTATGTACTTGTGTCATGTCATGCCCTGATGTTCCTATCAGGAGAATCTATAATGTAAACAAGTCATGTCAAGTCATTGTGGGTAACCCTCCTATTGTCTAAGGGTTAAAGCCCCGCAGTTTCGGGGCACTAGGGTTATTAGACTCTCCTAGTGAGGTCGGCCCTAGTAGGGTTTTAGTCATGTTGGGAATTAGTATAAATAGAGAGGTGGCCTCTCTATTTATCACACATCACATCCACACTCAGTTGTAGCGCATAGTTGAGGAAGAGAAAGACACCGGGGTAAGAGGAAAGAGCTTACTGCTATCGGGAGATTGTCTTACTGTTTTTGGGTTTCATTTTGGTGCTGATTCTATCTCTGAGGAAGTTGTAGGGTTTTCTCCATTTATGGTTTCCCCAAGGAAAAACATTGCGTTCATTGTCTCTTGTGTTTGATTGTTGTGCTTGTTGTTCTCTTAGTTTAAAGATCCTAATGTTATGCTAGCTTAATGTTAAAATCTAACATGGTATCAGAGATAGCCTGAGAAGAAGACACTGTGAAACTGTGGGAACTAGGGCTTCCTACTTTGTGGATCTCTCTCCACAGATTTTCAGCAAAAGTAAGGTGGAATAACTCTCCTCCCTAGGGTGCATCTTTCTGTCGAAGCAGAATCCAATTATGAGGTTTTTCAGTTTTGGACCCGACACTGCTGCCAGAAATTAGGGCTTTTCACATAAGAGGAATTTTTTAGTGAGCCTAGGCATGGATTGATCTCCTCCCAAAAATCAAAGTTATGGATCAAATTCAAAGCTTTTGGTTGGACAGAACTTCGGAAAAACAAAACCCTAATCTGCTCCTGAACCAACACTGCAGGATTTCAACTCCAAATTCAGATCCGACATCTTGACCTGGTAAGATCTAAATCTTTTGTATTTCCATTTGAGGTTCTCAGTTAAGATGTCTCATCATACCAAGCTTGATGAAAATCTTGAGGGAGCTGATAACTTCCGAGTTTGGAAGTATAGGATCTCCCTGGTCCTGGAAGAAAATGAGTTGGACTCCTATATCCATGAGGAGGTTCCAGTTCTAGAGGGAGATGAGGGCAAGGCCTTACATAAGAAGAAGTTGTTTATGGCAAAGAGGATCATTGCAGATTCTATTAAGGATCACCTCATTCCACAGGTGTCCTCCCTTAAGACACCTAAAGTCATGTTTGATGCCCTAACCAAACTATTTGAAGGGAAGAACATCAATCGGAAGATGACTCTAAGGAGCCATTTGAAGAATGTCAAAATCCAGAATGAGGAGACCATCCAATCATACTTCACAAGGGTCTCCCAGATTAAAGAACAACTAGAAGCTGTAGATGAAGAAGTGGAGAATGCATAAATTGTGATGACAACATTGAATGGCCTCCCTAGGTCATGGGATTCTTTCATCCAAGGAATCTGTGCTAGAAAGAAGTTGGTCAAGTTCAGTAGACTGTGGGAAGAATGCTCTCAAGAAGAAGCTTGGATAGCTGCTTGAGAAGAAAAGATGGGAAGTGAAGATCAAGCTCTCACAGTACACTCCAAGAAAGGAAGAAGGGAAAATCATCATCACCAAGGTAAGCATTCTCATCAGAAAAATAACTTTTTAAGAAGGGATCCATCCAGACTCAGATGTTATACATGCGATGAAATAGGACACTTTGCTAAAAACTGTCCCAAGAATAAGAATGGATCCAAGAAGAAGAGGAACTCCAAAAGAAGACATCATGCTCACACTGCTGAGGATGATGATCCTCCCAGGAAGAGAGTAAGACAATAAAATGAAGACTCTTCAAGTGAAGATGAATATGTTCTGATCTCCGCTCTCACGGGAACTGTCACTCATGGAAGCAAAGATTGGCTTATTGACAGTGGGGCTTCCAAGCACATGACAGGTTTCAAGGAATCCTTCGAGAAACTATCCAAACATAATTCACCCCATAAGTTGAAGCTTGGGGATGACTACCAATATCCCATAAAAGGTAGTGGTGAATCCTCCTACAAGCTAGACTCCGAAAAATCTATAAAAATGAAAGATGTCTTGTTTGTACCAGGACTGAAGAAGAATCTTCTATCTATATCAGTATTGGATGAAAAATGCATGAGGGTTGCATTTGTAGATGGCCAAGTCCTCATGTGGCCAAGAGGAAAGACTATTGATGATGCAATAATGATTGGAGAACAAGAAGGAGGCTTATACAAGCTAAAGGGCCATCCAGAACAAGCTATGGTCCATGACACAGTAGAGCCAAATGAACTTTGGCACATAAGGTTTGCACATGTGCACTACAGAGCACTACCACTAGCAAGCAAAGCTGTTGAAGGTCTTCCAGAAATTCAAGCAAAACATGAAGGGGTTTGCAAAGAATGTGCGAAAGGAAAGAATACAAAGAAGGCATTTCCAAGTAGCGAGAGCAAGGAAAAAGGAATCTTGGAAATCATCCACTCTGATGTATGCAGACCAATGTCATCAAGTTCACTAAGCGGGTATGTATACTATGTCTCTTTTATTGATGAATTTTCTAGGAAGACATGGATTTACTTCATGAAGAACAAAGATGAAGTATTCAGCAAGTTCAAGGAATTCAAAGCCTTGATCGAGAACCACACAGAAAAGAAGATCAAGACCCTTCGATCAGATAATGGCGGAGAATTCACATCAAATGAATTCAAAGACTTATGCAAAGAATCAGGGATTAAGAGGGAGTTGTCCACTCCTTACAATCCATAATAGAATGGGGTTGTAGAAAGGAAGAATACAACCATCACGGAAGCTACAAGAGCAATGCTTCATGATCAAGATCTTCCTATGCATCTATGGGCAGAAGCAGCCAAAACAACGATGTATGTACAGAACCGTACTCCACATAGAGTACTCGAGAACAAGACTCTTGAAGAAGTCTTCTCCGGCAAAAAAACAGAAGTCAGCCATCTTAGAATATTTGGCTGTCCAGTGTACATACACATACCAAAAGAAAAAAGAACAAAACTAGACCCTTCAGGAAAGAAGGGTATATTTGTGGGATACTCTGAAAGCTTGAAGGCTTACAGAATATACTTCCCAGGATTCAAGAAGATTGACATCAGCAATGATGTAACATTTGATGAAAACACAACTTACAACAAATCCAGAAAGAGACCTGCTGAAGATATTGAAGAAGCAGAAGCACCCAGAATTTATGATACAACCATGAATGAAGAAATTCAAGAAGAAGATTGAGAACTTGAAGAACCACAAAGACCTGTAGATCCACCTCAGGAGAAGAATCCTCACAAGAGGAAACCTACTTGGGTACTAGAGATTATCCAAGGTGTGGAAAGATATGGGGCTCCAGAAGAGAATCACAGAGAAAGAAAGAGAACCAGATCTTGTTCCGAATATGTAGCTTTACTATGTGATGTTATCAATAAAGAACCTTCCAACTATGAAGAAGCGACATAACGGAAAGAATGGAAGGATGCTATGATCGAAGAGTATCAATTGATCATGAAGAATGATGTTTGGGATGTTGTCCCAAGACTAGAAGGGAAGTCAGTTGTAACTTCCAAATGGATCTACAAGATCAAGCATGCTGCAGACGGTAGCATTGAAAAATATAAGGCAAGATTTGTGGCTCGTGGCTTCTCACAGAAGGAAGGAATATATTATGAAGAAACCTTTGCTCCTGTGGCCAGATACACTTCCATCAAAACAGTACTTGCTTTGGCTGTAGTAATGAAATGGAAGATACACCAAATGGATGTCAAGACTACTTTCTTGAATGGTGTAGTGGAAGAGGAAGTGTATGTAGAACAACCACTCGATTTTGACACATGACAAGGAGTCTCATGTGTGTAGATTGAAGAAATCCCTGTACAGTTTGAAACAGGCACCCAGGACATGGTATGCCAGAATTGACAGATTTCTATCCAGTTTGGGCTTTACCAAGAGTAAAGCAGATTCCAACTTTTACTACAAGGTTGAAGATGGCAACCCAGTGATGATTCTACTATATGTAAATGATCTGTTTGTA
Organism: Pseudotsuga menziesii; assembly: GCA_001517045.1. Classification (NCBI taxonomy): domain Eukaryota; kingdom Viridiplantae; phylum Streptophyta; class Pinopsida; order Pinales; family Pinaceae; genus Pseudotsuga; species Pseudotsuga menziesii. The sequence goes on along the minus strand of LPNX010260443.1, from coordinate 567,901 downwards.
ACAGGTATGGATGGGTTGATTGCTGATACGAAGAGAAAGCTTGCTGATGAGTTCGAAATGAAGGACTTGGGTATGATGCATTATTTTCTAGGTATGGAGGTATGGCATAATGCAGATGGAATCTCCCTCGAACAAGGGAAGTAAGCAGTAGAGATCCTAAAGAGGTTTGGGATGATGGACTGCAAGGATATGACGACACCTATGGCATCGAACATGAAGCTATTGAGTGATGCTTCATCAGAGACGGTTGATTCCACGATGTATCGTCAGATGATTGGGTCCTTGATGTATCTGACGAACACAAGACCAGACATTTGCTTTGCTGTGAACACCTTGAGCCAGTTCTTGACAGATTCGAGACATGTTCACTTTATTGCTGCAAAGCACATTCTGAGGTACCTGAGAGGTACAATTTATTATGGGCTCAAGTACAAGGCAAATTAGAAGATTAACCTCGAGGGTTATGTTGATTTAGATTGGGCAGGTAGTTCCATCGATAGGAAAAACACTTCAGGTTGTTGCTTTAGTATGGGATCAGGTGTGATCTCTTGGTTTAGCAGGAAGCAATCCTGTGTGGCACTGAGTACAGTTGAAGCAGAGTATGTTGTAGCTTGTTCAGCTAGTTGTGAGGCAGTATGGCTGCGGAAGCTACTGTCTGATTTATTTGATCTCCAGATGGATGCTACTTGTATACATTGTGACAACCAGAGTTGCGTAAAGTTGTCAGAGAATCCAGTGTTTCATGACAAGTCGAAGCATATAGAGATCAAGTATCACTATATCAGGGATATGGTGCAGAAGGGAGCAGTGAAGCTCCAGTATGTTGCGACGGAGGAACAGATAGCTGATGTGTTGATGAATCCATTGGCTAGGGTGAAGTTCGAGTACTTCAGGGAGAAGCTTGGTGTTCTCCAGATTGAGGTTTCCTCCAAGGGAAAGTGATGAGACCCATAGCCATTCTGACATGGTGAGAGGATTGGTTCCTTCCATGGTCAGATGTAAGGGCTGATCCATTCTGTCATGGTGAGAGGATTGGTTCCTTCCATGTCAAATGTGAGTGCTGGCCATTCTGTCAAGTAGGACAGATGTAAGGGCAACTGCCATTCTCCTGGAGAATGGAGGCACCTGGTCAGTTACTAGGTAGCTCAGTCTGGGACTGGGGGCCATTCTGATATGAATGTAGGATCGGTTCCTCTAGGATCATATGTGAGTGCACACCTTTTCGAACATGCATGTTGGATTGGTTCCTCTCATGTGTCGGATGTAAGTGTAGAGCCTTTCTTCGATCATTGGTTGATCAGATATAAGTGCTGAGCCTTTCTTCGATCATTGGTTGATTAGATATAAGTGTTGTGCCTTTCTTCGATCATTGGTTGATCAGATATAAGTGCAATTTCCTTTTTTCGATCATTGGTTGATCAGATGTAAGTGTAGAGCCTTTTGGCATGGAGGATTGGTTCCTTGCATGGCCAAGTGTAAGTGCTCGGCCATTCCGATCATTGGTTGAACGGATGTGAGTGCTGGGCCTTTCTGATGTGATTATAGGATTGGTTCCTATATGATTAGATGTGAGTGTTGAGCATGCCTTTCTGACGAGTAGGTTAGATGTAAGTGTTGGGGGCCATTATAACTAAGTGTCAGATATAAGCGCTGAACAAGACCTACATGGTGGCTAGGTCTACATCCAACATGAAAACGGGCTGGCTCTGTAGAACTTCTTGTGACGAGAAGAATCATGAGATAGCACCTGTGAAGATTCAGTATTGATGATCCAACAGAGATGATCTAGATTGAGGGATGATCCAAATCCAGAGATGATGCTCCAGAGATGATCCAGATTCGAAGATAAAGATGACTTGAAGATGGAGAAGACTTGAAGACGAAGATGACTTGAAGACGAAGACGAATTGACGACGAAGATGAATTGAAGATACAGATGATGAGATGATTCAGAGAAGAAGACCAATGATGAAAATTGTGTCGAGAGAATACCTTCCTAGTTAAGAGGGAGTGTTGATGTAATTGTAACTTCATAATGTATTTCACTTGTATTTCTTATCTATTGTAACATGATGTTTATTCCCGGATGTACTTGTGTCATGTCATGCCCCGATGTTCCTATCGGGAGAATCTATAATGTAAACAAGTCATGTCAAGTCATCGTGGGTAACCCTCCTATTGTTTAAGGGTTAAAGTCCCCATAGTTCCGGGGCACTAGGGTTATTAGACTCTCCTAGTGAGGTCGGCCTAGTAGGGTTTTAGTCATGTCGGGAATTAATATAAATAGAGAGGTGACCTCTCTATTTATCACACATCACATCCACACTCAGTTGTAGGGCATAGATGAGGAAGAGAAAGACACTGGGGCAAGAGGAAAGAGCTTACTGCTGTCAAGAGATTGTCTTACTGTTTTTGGGTTTCACTTTGGTGTTGATTCTATCTCTGAGGGAGTTGCGGGGTTTTATCCATTTATGGTTTCCCCGAGGAAAAACATTTTGTTCATTGTCTCTTGTGTTTGATTGCTGTGCTTGTTGTTCTCTCAGTTTAAAGATCCTAATGTTATGCTAGCTTAATGTTAAAATCTAACATCTGGTATGCACTATGATGTATTCTTGATGATGATGATGCATAAACGATGCACACTGAGATGATGATGATGTATATTTGATGATGAGGATGCATACCCTATGACGATGATGCATACCATATGACGATGATGCATACCCATGATGATGATGCACGACGATGCATGCCTTATGTTCAGTGAAAGTAGAGCATAATTACTTGTTCAGTATTTGTGTATGATGAGGTGAACAATGATGTGTACATGAGAATATTGACCAGCTTGACCAACAATATTAATGAGCAGAAAAGAATGACCAACAGTGATGGGCAAAGTTGATGTGCAAAGATACTTGAGGAATAGTGATGAGCAACGATGATGAGGAACAATGATGAGCATATTGACTAGAGATAGATGAGCAGATTGTCAAGATATTGATGAGCGGTGTTGATCAGCAGAGTGATGAGGAGAGATTGATGTGTAGAGCAGAGTTTGGTTGTACAGTAGAGCCATATTATTGCTTGCAAGAAGAATCTTGCACTTGAGGATTGGACTCCTCAAACCCCTCTTAGTTGGAGCTAAGAAACCAGGCTGGATCCTGTTATGAGAGTTAGTTCTCTTTTAATCAGTTGGTGCTGATTGTAATCGAGAAGATTGTTGTCTTCCATGTACAATAAATAAATATCAAAATTCCATATATTATTGTGTCTCTTTTGATGTGATGTTGTGCTTATGACTCATGATAAATTTGAATATGAAATTGATGACATAATGATTGATATGATCTGATTGACTAAAAGAAGGTAAAAATATTAAAATTGCTCACACACTGATTCACCCCCCTCTCAGTGTGGCCATTGCTTAATACTTTTTATGTTTTTATTTGTATTTTGTTGGAAATTACCTTTAGAAGGGTCCTTTAATTCTTAAACGTATGTTAGAGAGATCATTGAATGGGACCATGAAACATCTGATATAGAAACTCTAGTTTCACTTGATTCCACCATCACCGCCTCTGACTTCCCCTTGGACGATCGACCTCTCTTCTCACTTTATATATATTCATGAAGGATTGGAAGGGGGCATGGGATTGAGGCTCTTCCTCCCTGTGGCCCTACTACTTATGGAGATCCTCTCTTTGACTCAACACTATGCATAGCCCCTCACTTGTTCATCGTTGATAGAGATAGGACTCGAAGGAGGGTGCCCTATGTTTTTCCATTTTCGTGAAATCTCTCTTGGGGGTTTCCTTGTGTTTCGTTATGAAGGCTTCATACATGATCTCTCCCTTAAAAAACAAGAATCAACATAAGGAAATAATCCATCCTAGCCTTTAGAGCCTTCTCTTTTTGGGTTGATAGCTCTTCGAGGGTCTCAAGCTCTAAGACTATGACATTTCCAAGGATGTTACCATTATGCCGGTCTCAAGCCTGCATGGAGGTAACAATGATCCCTACTCCTCCTCCCATCTTCACTCTTTCAAAGACACGTATTTTGTTTTGCACTCTACTCCTTTGAAGTGAACGTAGGCCCAAGCCCTACCTTCATTGTGGAAGAATCAAAAGAGGTGCAAACAATGCAAATTTCTCATTGAGATGTTAATCAATATCTTCAAAGACATAAGGATTCGACCTTGATGGATTGCTTCAATGGACTATGGATACGCACATTAGATATATCCAAGTGGCTCAAGGAAACATCACCCTCATAGGTTGAGATATTTCTATGTTCAAAAGTTGTTTTTCAATGTGGTCTTACCCAGTATTCATGATTATTTGGAAGTTTTAATGAACAGTTTTTTTCTGGGGGAGCGTTGGACTCTTCTGGACTCCTTGGTTCCTTGAATTTGATCCTTCCACTTTGATAATCACCAAGATCCCTATTTGGATTTGCCTACAAAACCTTCCACTTCATGTCTAGAATATCTTTTTTTTTAGAGAATTGGGAACTCTTTGGTCAACTTTCTATCCTTGGATGAGGACCGAGCGAAATCAAAAATGTTCAGGTATGCTAAGATTTGTGTAAATATAGACATCATCAAGGAAATTTTCGATAAAATCAATTTGAAATTAGGAAAATCCATTTGGTTTCAAGCCTTGGATTATGGTAACACTGCATTCCGATGTCGGATCTGCTGCCAAGCATGGCACCTTCACAATGTTTGTCTTCAATGAAAATACCATCAAAAGAGGAAAAATAGTTTTTTCAAAGCCAAAAGTTGGTAGCCTTGTGACATACAAACTTCGGACGAAGATGAGAAAGTGCCAAATGATGATATCCCCTTGACTAAAATGGGACAAAATTTAGATGTGCATATGACTATTGTAGGTGAAGATCCCGATGTAATTAAAATTCCTCTTTCCCAATCAGAGTATGTAAACAATGTTTTCTCCTCCGACGCTTTGAAAAAGACTCATGAGTTGAGTTCCTAAGATTTTGATAAGGAAACACCTCTTAATCTCGATAACAATCTTTAGATAGCTATGGTGACCCTGCCTCTAGGAAGTTAGGTTGAAGTTAAGAAAAGACAGGAGAAAAGGGTATAAGAGGGGACCCAAACTCAATTGGCTCCCAAGTACCCCATGTTGGATGAGTTGCTTAAGTTCATGCTTCCTCGGATTATTGTTTTCATCTAGGCCACACTCCATTTCTCTTTGTTATACTTGAAGTCTCTTGCATCATCAATTGTTATCTCATATCTCATGCAACCATGTCTTGGTTTGTCCCGTGTGGAGATTGACAGTCTTGGCATGCCTCGATTGCAATTTTCTTTGTGCACTATTACTATATGAGTACACTAGCTTACCAAAAAGAAACTCAAATTTATGTTAAATTTGAACAATTTTTAGGTTTGGTTATGAGGAAAAAATCGTTCAAAACTACCTACATGCCATATTCTCCTTACAAATGTACTATATGAACTAACTCATATATATATTTCTTATTTTATGACCTCTTATAAGGTGGATTTTTATTAGCTCATAAGAAGAAAGTCTTAAAATAAAATTTTAAGGAAATATATCTCATGACCATTAGAGTAAAATTAAATTTTAAATCAATTTATGGACAAAACACTATGTAAGTTAAAAGAAGGAGAATTTGAAACTTCAAATATTGAGGATTTTCTATTTTCATAATGTCTTCAAGAAACATAAAAACAATTAGTACATCCAAATTTAAAGAATTGTAAATAATTTAGGCAATCCAATTTGTAAAATAGAGTAAATTAGTCAAGAATTTTAAAAACAGTCCATAAATTAAATTTGAATTAAGTTTGGCATTATAACATTATGAGACACAATTTTTTGAACTATTAACACCAACAATTTTATTTTAATTTTTATAATTTTACTTGACTTTTTTTTACATTTTATTTCAGTTTTTATTTGTATATATATTAAAAATATATTTTTGATTTTTTTAAATTTATTTAGATCCTTAAAAACAATCATCAATCTTTTGTTTGAAAAAATATATATAAACGATCATAAATATAACGAAAATCACTTTCTCTTAAAGTGCCCTACTTACACCCACATTAGATATGAGTTTCATAATATTTGCTACAATACAAACTTTTATAGCCTCCTAACTTGCCAAGACTATAATGAACTTGGGAAGCTTCTTGGCAAGCTTTTTGAGCACATGAACAAGATTTTAAAGTAAACCAAGTGTTATCCTTCTTAAGGTTTGATAGACCAAAGTTATTCTTGGTGGACACTAATCATCATCATCATCATCATCATAAACTAAATTTTAACAAAAATAAAAATATTAAAATGTCATAAACAAAGTTTCGCAAATAAAGTCAAGTTTCACTAATTCTTTATACTTTCTCATTGATTTGTGTGCACATTCTCTACAATTTTCACATGTTTTACCTACTCATCTTTTTCTTCTTCACATATTTTACCTGTTTCACTAGTTCTTTGTAGTTTCTCATGCATTTGTGTGCATATTCTCTACAATTTTCACATATTTTACCTACTCATATTTTTCTTCTTCACATATTTTACCTGCTCATCTTTTTCGTGGATGTTAGACTCTAAATTTTAAGTGGCAAATTCATTTTACAAATTAATCTAAATTACATCTTTTTCGTGGATGTTAGACTCTAAATTTTAAGTGGCAAATTCATTTTACAAATTAATCTAAATTACAAGAATGAAAAAAAGACATTTGAGTTGATTGGTTTAAGAAAATGTTGAATATATAGAAAACGTCCATGATGAAAAAATTAATTGCCATCTTTAATATATTATAAATGTATTTATAAATATCACCACATTGATCTTCCTCTCGCATAAGATATAAATTGCATATGAGCAATGCTTTAAGAAATGTTACAAGATCATTGTTAATATATTCAAAGTGTTATCTTAACAACAAAAATGAAAAATGGACTTGTTGTCACATGAAATTGCACCCTTTGCATTTGGTTTTTAAGTAAGAGGAGTAGAAAATTGGAACTAGGGGAAGATGTACGCTAAATTCCTTTGCAATATTATTGGGCATGATTTGTCCACATATTTTCTCTTCCAAGAAGCCAAATGTGCAAATGGAAAATATTGACGTTCAAGCCAATGCTTTTCAGAGCTTATTGGGATTCACTCTTCTGCTTAGTTTCTAAAGTTTGTATGTCTCAGGAGCTAAAGTTGGGAACTGTTGCAAGAACATGAGCCTCCACTCCCTATTTTCCCATAAGCCTATTTGCCAAATAAGGGAAAGTAGGCGAAAACATACAAAGACATAAAATATACATAAAATATAGGTGTCAAAGCACACATTTCTCATTATTAAATGGTTCATATATTGGGTTCAACTCCCCAAATGGACTCTTGGACTCGTGGGTGACTCTTGGTATCCCTTGCACATTCATATTCCTCACATCAAGAATTAGACTCCAACAAATTTCCCCTTAATCCAAAGGGTTTCTAAGCAAAAAAAGAGAGCATAATAACTAAAAGTGGACAAATCCACTTGTTGAACATTTCCAACTTTCCAAGCAAGTTAGAAGAAGTTTGCACTACCTTCTCCTAAATACAAGTGCTCTCTGAAGGGTTGGTTTTGGCTTACCACAAACTAAAAGGGATAGCATAAGATGAAATCTTCTACTATGTGTGTGGTTTAAGGTTGACCACAAAATTTGGAACTTGGTGGCAACTCTCGCTCATAGGTTCTCTAGAACTTGGCACAAAGGCTTAGAGGTTCTATCTGGAATGGTGGTTTTAGGTTGACCAAAAAACAACTAGAGAGATGAAAATAGGAAGTGAGCAATTACCACTTGCTGAACATTTCCATCTTGATAATATTTTGCCAAGTAAGTTAACTAGAAGCTTGCACTATATTTTGCTAATATGAGGTGCTTTCGAAATTGGTGGTTTTGGGATGACCACCAACAAACTGGAGTTTAGTCGAACTAGCTCTTAACACGCTTGCTTGATCTTGATCGCTTGTTTTTGATGGTCTTCATTCCCCCCCTGTCAGGAACAATGTGAGGAGAGGAGAGTCTCAAGGTGTCAAAAATAGACACATAACACATGAGTACTATGGAAGAGAGGGGAGTCTCATGGTGTCAACACTAGACACAAAACGCATGAGTACTCTGTAGCATGGTTCTGTTCTGTCTTCATGATACATGCATCTTAGGATCTATCATCTATGAATTTGGTGGCCTCCCAAACTCACTGTGGCTCAAGATCGCTTGATGTGACTTACTTGAGGAAGGTTGTGAGTGTTTGTTGTCAGAGGTACAAGGATTCAAAACTTGAAGCCTAACATCATGCTACCCCCTATCAAGTACAAAGTAAGAAGTAGTACAATATTCTACTGCAAATTTCACTCTTGCAGGTTTCTTCAACTTCACACACCAATATGAAGAATGGTTATATTTCCCACAATGCTGACAAGTATGAAGATCAAAACATTGATCTTTCATATGGACAAAAAATCTGTAGTTAATTGATGACAATTTTGAGTGTATCTTTGTTGATTGTGATTGAGTCATCTACAACTGTATGTACTAGAGTATTCAACAACTCTAATGTTTCTTCTATATTAGACATGGTGAGGACAATTTGATTCCTCCTTATCCAAGTAGGGCCAAGTACAATGACTCAATCAAATTGAGGGATTCTTGCAACTCCATCCTTTACAAGCAATATTTTAGCAAATTCAAACTTAAAAGAGAAGGGTGGCGGTCTCAGCTGAAAATGTACCCACATACAATGTGCAATTCAACTTAACTTCAGTTTGGTACTATAAAAAAACACATATGCAAGTACAAAAAACAAACACTAGAAATTGCAAACCAATCACAGTTGCAAGTTACACTTATGATTGTTGAATTGAGGAATCTCCTATACCTGAATGATATGGATCTAGTTCTTCAACTTCTCTTGTTTTGGAGCAACTGTAGCAACAACTGCAGCTTGCTTGGACTAAACCAATCCCAAATATTCTATGGAATCTTAATACTATCGACCAACTACAACTTTCATAATGCAAGTTTTTAATTGAACACAATGTAGTATTCTTCGAAGTCTTCAAGAAATTCAGATAGTTTGTGGAGGAAAATCTATCAAGGATTTCACTAGCAATAACAACTCCACATTTACACTAGTCTTGACAACTCAATGTTAAGTCCAAGTTTCTTATCATAAAATCACCAATCCATGAAAAATTAACCAACTACATAGAGCAGTCAAACTTAGTGCTTGCATATTATGCATAGTAATGTAAGTAAATAAATCAGGATGCTTCTGATATTTCAACCTGATTTTGAAAAAACACTTAAAAATTCCTCACAAAATCCTCTAAAAATCTCTACTAAGATCCATCTAAAAGAGATTTCAACTGCGATCTAAATGTTTGAATTTTGTCCACCTTGATGGCTATTAGAAGTCACATTGTATTTACATATTCTACCTCATGTGTAGATAGATAATCTACATGAACTCGAAAGGTGAAGGATCAGGAACATAGCTCTTGAAATTTTCATCCTCAGGTTTAATATATAGGAATATTAACCACACATTCACAAACCAAAATACCTACATTATGATGATGTTTTTTCTAAAAGTGCATTAAGTTGAACAACCTCATACTTTTCAAAACTTTTATCTAGGAGAAAATATTGAAGTTCGATAATGCAACACAGATCCTTATATCTTGTTAAGTCAATAGCTGTGATAACACCAACAAGGAAATCTTCATTCATCTTGATAACAGTCTCCACTATCATTCATTTCATCTTTCATCAACATATTGAGATTCATTACAGTAGGAAATGGTTGCAAACTTCAATCTAGACCTCAAACAAGTACCAAATATCCTCTAGAAGCTCGATACAATCACTAAGTTGCAACTTTTCTTCACAAGCCTCCACTGAAATATTCTAGGTCTTAGTTGTGGAGGTAAAAATCTTCAATGCAATGAAAAAGGTACTCAAACAATCTTCTTGAAAACAACTCAAACAATTACCATCCAACTCCTTAGGTAGCGATTACTATGCAATCTTCAAGGCAGTCTTTGAAAGCTCGATGAGCTCCTCCAATCTCATACAACAAGGTGTATGGAATTAAACTCACTACTATAGAACTGTTCACATCATTATGTTCATCTAGAAATATGCTTTCTTTCATATCTATTACCTTAGGTCATTAATATTTACCATTTGATATAGACCAACAACATTTTCTCTGAAACACATCAAATAATAGTACCCTAGGATTTCAAAAATGACGAACTATGTTAAAGAATATGCAAAGAGATCCACGATAGCAGTCTGCAACACACTACTCAACATATAAAATTTATTAGAGGGTGTATGCAGGAGTCTAGGGAAGATGCACCACGATCCAGATAACACAACTCTTTTAGGGAAGGAGAGGTTGCACCTCAACAGTGTCCTCCGGTAGTGTTCTCAACTATGTGCACTCAACATTAAGAATCCAAATCACATCAATCTAGAGTTCAACAATTTCTAAATGGAGGAGGTATCTCTTCAAGATTGAGAGAGCACGTGTATCCACCAAATCCATGGTCCATGCAGAACTAGCATCCATAAGGGTTGCATCTACGACCATGATGTTAGGATTATTAATCGTCCCTTGGCCAAATGTCTATTAGATTAATTTAGCCTAACTTAGGAACCTTAATTAATTATTTGGGTCCACTTGGCCTAATAGAGCCACATGTACCAGTCACTAGAGTGTGGGGAACACTGCTAGAGGTTAACTACCACTTACTGCATGTGTATGCATCATTTTGGGCGCCTCCTAGACCAATACCTACATTTTAGGAGCCAATGGGTGTCTCGACACCAACCTCCATCAGTTAGGTGGAGTTGGAACTAGTTAGTCTTAGTTAGCTTCCAGTTACTTTCATTTAGTTCACAATGAGTTAGCTACCAATAGTTATGCATGGCTAATGCATGGCTGCATGTGGAGTAATCGCCTTTTCCCACCTACCACACTCAGTTGCACTGAGTTAACTAGTTATTACTGATTGATTGAGTTGGTTGAACATATGGGAGTTGATCTGTTGGACTCCGATATTGATTGAGACACCATGATTTAGATGGTCAGTTAGATACAATCACATCCAGTGGATAGATTCAAATTACTCCCTAATGCATTCAAATTATTTTCCTATGTAAACTATTGTAACACCAGATTTAATTAATTTGAATGATACTGTAAATTCCCGAGAAATGCTCATTCGTTTCATGTGTGGTTTGTTTTGTTCAGTTTGTATATTCATAATCCTTTTACTGAAAATATTATTCAGAACTATTTGCTTGAAGATCAATATGGCACTTCAATTCTAATATGGTATCAGAGCCTTCTCATGCAAGTTTCATGCTTGTTTCTCCCCATTGAACATCAGAAGCAGCTGGGTTTCCACAGAAGTCCCCTATCATGATTTGATAGATCTGGATTTATCTAAAGGAATGAAGAGGGTGTGACGGACCCTGGAAAATATGTTCATGTCGAGAAGAAAATCATGATTCTAACAGTTCAAATGTTCTAGTGTGTTTTGCAGTGAAAATCTACAGGTGCTACGTAGCTTGTGTGAAGTTTTGTGATCTCTCAGCCAGAAGAATTATGGATTCTCAATATCCTACTCCTCGAATTCTCACAAATTCCAATTATTTTGATTGGAGGATTGATATGCAGCTAGCCTTATGCAAGCATGGATACCATAGGATAGTACTTGGAAGGGAAGTTGAGCCACATTATCTTGTTGAAAGAAACAAGTTTATGAACCGCTTAGATGAAGCATTTGGTTATCTATGCACTTATATATCCAGAGATCTCCTCTTCCACCTAGAAGGTTTGAGGACACCCAGAGAATCCTGGGAGAAGCTTGAAGACTTGTTTGGAAAACAAGATGAGCTTCGGGGACACCTCCTAGAGAATGAGTTGGTAGCCTTACATCCTAGCAATTTCGAGACTATTGAGCAATTCTTTACTAAATTCAAGTCTCTTTCACTTTAATGCAAACATTGCAGAATAGAATGAAAGGATGAGTAGAATGTCCTTTCCATATTCAGAAAACTAGGTTTGGAGTATTTTGTATTTGTTTCTATATTTCATTCCAAGTAGGAGGGCTTCCCTGATTGGAAAATTCCTTCATTAGATTCTTTTTCCGAGTCTTTAATCAAGGAGCAAGAGAAATTGATTCGAATGGGAGTCATAAAGACATCCAAAGATCAAGCTCTCCTAGTTACTGACTCTTCCAAAGCGCAAGCAAAGGGGAAATCAAAGAAGAAGGAGCCAAAAGCAGTTGATTCGAAGCCCAAATTGAATCAACAAACTTCTGAAGGAGCCTCTGACTCTAAGAAAAAGAAGTTATGTCCTTATTGTGAAAAGGGTTACCATCTTGAAGATTATTGTATGAGGAAGCAACTTGATGAAATGGCAGCTCTTCTCAAGCAACATAACATTGCTCCCCCACAAAGAGCAAAGAAGCCTGATGAAGAACCACAGACAGAAGAAGATGAATGGTACCATGCTTTGAAAGCTATCCTTACACAGTCTACAACATACATAATTGATTCTGGAGCATCCAATCACATGGTTTCTTCCAAAGAATCCTTCTCTACCCTCTCACTATCAAAGGGGCCTAACATTCACATGGGAGATGGTTCACAGATTCCAGCAGAAGGAAGGGGCTCAGTCAGAGCGAAGCATGGTGAGTTCAAAAATGTCCTTTATGTGCCCTCCCTTTCTACTAACCTGTTTTCTGTTTATCATATGACTCATATAGGCTCTCCCAAGAGAGTTCCGTTCAGTTCAGAGACAGTTGAGATTACATAAAAAACCATTGGACAACTTATAGCGAAAGGTATTGCAAATCACTCTACCAAAGCTTATGAGTTCTCACATTTCTTACTTGTCTCTCCTCCTACATCTTTATTGTCTCATGCTAATAATACCAGCAAGATTTGGCATGAGAGATTTGGCCATCTCAATTTCAAATATCTGCAGCAACTCCACAATGATAAAATGGTTGAAGGTTTTCCCTCCATCCAAACTTCCAATGGAGTATGTGTTGGTTGCTTGGTAGGTAAGCATCCAGAAAAGAAGTATGATGTTGGGAGGGCACATAGAGCTGCCTCTATACTTGATTTGATGCATAGTGATGTAGCTGGACCTATGATGTAGCTGGACCTATGCCCACAAACTCCATTAATGGTTGCAGGTACTTCCTCACCTTTATTGATGATTATTCTAGGTACTGCTGGATCTACTTCATGAAACAAAAATCAGAAGTTTTTGACACTTTTAAAGTTTTTAAGGATATGGTTGAGAAAAGTTTCAATAAGAAGATCAATTCAATAAGATCTGATAAAGGATGAGAGTACATCAAAGGATATTTCCATAGTTTACGTGAATCATAGGGGATTCGAATGGAACACTCAATTCCATACACACCACAATAGAATGGTGTGGCTGAGAGGAAGAACACATCACTAAAAGAGATTGCAACATGCCTTCTCCATGCCAAACATCTACCTCCTTCTCTTTGGGATGAAGCAGTAAAATGTGCTTTGTATTTTCATAATAGGGTGCCCCATAAGTCATTGGTTGGGGTCACTCCATTCGAAGCACTGCATGGGAATAAGACCAATGTATCTCATCTGAGAGTTTTTGGTTCCAAAGCTTGGGCTAGAATACCACTTGACAAGAGGAAGGCCTTCCAAGCCCAAAGTAGCGAATGCATTCTGCTGGGATATGCAAAAGATGCAAAAGCTTACAAATTGATGGAGGTTGCAGCCAGAAAATGCTTTATTGAAAGGAGTGTCTAGTTCGAAGAAGATCAATTGTATGACACACCTCCAACAGTATAGGAAGGTATAACTATTTCTCCACCTATTTTTGATGATGATGATGTGCTACAGGTTTCAGATTCAGATGAAGAAGATCACATTCAACATGATCCTGTTATTGAGACTGAATCTCAAGAGATTCTAGATCTAGATCTAGTATCCATTCCTAATTAGAAGCCTAAGCCCAGATGAGCTCAAAATCTCCTTGATGCAGCTGGAAGTGGTACCGAAAATCCAGAAGACAGAAGAAGAACAAGGTCCCAATATCAGAATGAACATGTTGCACTATATCTCACAGATTCGCTCCCTACATAATGGTGCGGTAAATTTCCAGGTCATTGCTACTTGATGATGGTGAATGATCAGCTACATGGCCCACAGAAGTAGAAACTTGATCATTCCCTACTTTCACTATTTAGAAGAGACAAAAAGAATCATTAGTTCAGAAGTACATTGAGAGGTCCACTGATGGACCATGCTGCTGCATAAAGTTGCAAATTTGCAACAGTGTTTTTGCTCAAGTTATTTTTCTAAGGAGGAATCTTCTTTCTTCTAAAGATAGCTTGCAATCTACTATTTCTGCTTATTTTGAGGGGGGGTTTTTTCCATTAGGTTTTGCCTTGTTTCCTCGGTTGTATTAAGCAACACTTTTTTATTGTCTTTTATATTTTATTTAGGTGACCTATGGTCTTGTTACCAGGGCCCATAGTTGTCCAAGTTAGGATTCAGGGGGGCTGTTAGGATTATTAATCCTCCCTTGGTCAAATTTCTATTAGATTAATTTAGCCTAACTTAGGAACCTTGATTAATTATTTGGGTCGACTAGTACCCTTGGGTCCACTTGGCCTAATGGAGCCACATGTACCAATCACTAGAGTGTGGGGAACACTTCTAGAGGTTAACTGCCACTTACTACATGTGCATGCATCAGTTTGGATGCCTCCTAGACTAGTCCCTACATTTTAGGAGCCACTGGGAGTCCCGACACCAACCTCCATCAGTTAGGTGGAGTTGGAACTAGTTGGTCTTAGTTAGCTTCCAGTTACTTTCAGTTAGTTCATAATCAGTTAGCTAGCGCTAGTTATGCATGGCTAATGGATGGCTGCATGTAGAGTAGGCGCCTTTTCCCACCTACCACACTCAGTTGCACTGAGTTAACTAGTTATTACTGAATGATTGAGTTGGTTGGACATCTAGGAGTTGATATGTTGGACTTTGATATTGATTGAGACACCATGAGTTAGATACAGTCACATCCAGTGGATAGATTCGAATTGCTCCCTAATGCATTCAAATTCTTTTCCTATGTAAACTAGGCAACGTCAGATTTAATTAACATGAATGATACAGTAAATTCCGAGCAATACTCATCCATTTCCTGTGTGGTTTGTTTTGTTCAATTTGTATATTCATACTCCTTTTACTGAAAATATTATTTAGAACTATTTTCTTGAAGATCAATATGGCACTTCAATTCTAATATGGTATTAGATCCTTCTCATGCAATTTTCATGCTTGTTTCTCCCCATTGAAAATCAGAAGCAACTGGATTTCCACAGAAGTCCCCTATGATGATTTTCTAGCTCTGAATTTATTTAATGCAACGGAGAGGGTGTGACGGACCCTGAAAAATATATTCATGTCGAGAGGAAAATCATGATTCTAACAGTTCAAATGTTCTATTGTGTTTTGTAGTGAAAATCTACATGTGCTACGTAGCTTGTGTGAAGTTTTGTGATCTCTTAGCAGGAAGAATTATGGATTATCAATCTCCTACTCCTTGGATCCTCACAACTTCCAATTATCTTGATTGGAGGATTGATATGCAGCTGGTCTTGTGCAGGCATGGCTACCATAGGATAGTACTTGGATGGTAGGTCGAGCCCCATCAGCATGTTGAAAGAAACAAGTTTTTGAACCGCTTAAATGAAGCATTCGGTTATCTATGCACTTATATATCCAGAGATATCCTCTTCCACCTAGAAGGTTTGAGGACACCCAGTGAAGCCTAGGAGAATCTTGAAGAATTGTTTGGAAAACAAGATGAGCTTCAGGGACACCTCTTGGAGAATGAGTTGGTAGCCTTTCATCCTATCAATTTCGAGACTATTGAGCAATTCTTTACTAAATTCAAGTCTCTCGCACTTCAATGCAAACAGTGTGGAATAGAACAGAAGGATGAGCAAAATGTCCTTTCCATACCCAGTAAAATCAGTTCTAAGTATTCTGTATTTGTTTCTATATTTCATTCCAAGCGGGAGGGCTTCCTCGATTGGAAAATTCCTCCATTAGATTCTTTTTCTGAGTCCTTAATCAAGGAGCAAGAGAAATTGATTCAAATGGGAATCATCAAGACCTCCAAATATCAAGCTCTCCTAGTTACTGACTCTTCCAAAGCGCAAGCAAAGGGGAAATCAAAGAAGAAGGAGCCAAAAGCAACTGATTCAAAGCCTAAACTGAATCAGCAAACTTCCGAAGGAGCCTCTGGCTCTAAGAAAAAGAAGAAGTTCGAAAAGAAGTTATGTCTTTATTGTGAAAAGGGTTACCATCTTGAAGATTATTGTATGAGGTAGCAACTTGATGAAATTCCAGCTCTTCTTAAGCAGCATAAGATTGCTCCCCCACAAAGAGCAAAGAAGCCTGATGAAGAACCACAAACAAAAGATGATGAAGGTGCCATACTTTGAAAGCTAGCCTTACACAATCTACACCATACATAATTGATTCTGGAGCTTCCATTCACATGGTTGCTTCCAAAGAATCCTTCTCTACCCTCTCATTGTCAAAGGGGCCTAACATTCACATGGGAGATGATTCCCAGATTCCAACAGAAGGAAGGGGCTCAGTATGAATAATTTCATTTGCACCATCCATGGTATAATATCCACACTATGAATAATGTCAGGAAATAAAATAAAAATTTAAAACAAGTGAATGTACACTTCCTGCATGGCATTCTCCAACTCCCATGCCATTTCTTTAAGGTTGTAATGGATCAATTGGACCTTTACCTACCCTATGGATCCACTCCTGAGCATAGTGACCTTCTTGTCTAGGATGCATATAGGTTGTACATGGAAGTCTCATTTTGGTTCCACCTATACCAAAGCCTAAAATAATGGCATGGTTAGGATTATGCACAAACCTTTTTAAGAAGGATACATGAAATACATTATTCTTTATTATGGTAGCAAACATTAATGCAAGCATCTATGCAACATGAATTGGTTGCCTACTTAGTGCAGCTTCACAACTTCAAAGATATTTTCTTTGGTTTGACTTTCATAAACATAACCTCCCTAACTTTGAATTTCCTTGGTATTTTGTCTTTGTTTGCATAAATCTCTTGCATATCCTATGTCACCTTCAAATTTTATTTGATCTTGACCATCTGCTCTTCCATTTCTTTGAGAAACTATGTCTAATTCCCCTCCTCATCCAATTCTATTCAGTATCTTTCCTAATCTTGTTTGGTGTACAATAGGGAGGTTAACCTTAGATTTGTTGATATGCTCAAGGGTTTTGTTTGTATAGACATGGTGAATATGTCCAGTTGTGACATGCATAATGTTTTCCAAGGATTTTTTGATGTATTCCTGATTATTAAGTATGTAGTTGTGTAACAAAATTATGACATGATTCCTTATCGTAATGGATTAATGAATGATATCTTGGTTTGTTAGATGATATAATTTGATCATATGTTGATAAATGAATACTAACAATAGAAAGCAAGTATGAACTGTGGTAGAAAGATAGGACCTACATGACTCCTAGGTGGGGTTGATTGAATAGGAGAAAGGTCGCGGAAGCCAAACTAAATACTATAGGAGATTAATGAAACCAATAGTATTTCATTTGATGCTATGTTTGATTATAATTCATATTTATATCCATAGGCTATGATATGATCTTATTGATTTTAGTGGTGGAGGTAATGGGTCACCTGAAGGGTGGCACAATTGCATATAACTAATTGGGAGAACTCCAAGCTAGGTGTTTGATAGTAACATCCATGGAGGATGACTATGATATAAAAGTGATTGAAATTTGATTAGTCAAGACTTATAAATTTTTATGACTAAACGTTGAGGGAGTGTGGAAGCCCACTTGAAAAACTACATACCTATTGAGGGTAACATGTCACTTGAAGTTAATTTTGTTATATTATATTTTGTTGCATTTGATATGTGTGGGTTTATATTTGTACAGTGTACATGGAAAAGCCTTTCCAACTTACCAACAATAGGGTGTCGACCATAACCAATGAATCCTTAATAGAGGCATGGATTCTCAATAAAGATATGGAGTCTCAATATAGTTGTGGAGTCTCTCTTTGCAAAATATATGGGGTGGTTATTATTGGGGGGATGCGTAGTAAGGTGGGATGACCTTACTCCCTAGTATCTAATCCTTCCATATGCAAGACCAAGATAAGGTATTGAAAAGATCCCATAGTTGAATTAATCAATTAATTAACAACTTTTTGGGGGATCTTTGATAAATTATTATTTAATAATAAAATGGAAGTAATGAATAATGGAAAATTATGTTAGATATTTATCTCCAAGTGACACCTCAAAAGGGTGATTATTAACTTATTTAGTAAATTCAAATAAATAGTAATTAATGGGAGTGATGCCAGAGGAAGGATGATAAATATTTCAAAAATTCTAAATAAGAAAATTAATTGAAATATGTTTTGCATCAAAAATTGGTTAAGATCCCACGTAGTTCAGGGGTCTCGATGAAATAAGTTTTCCTTGAGTATGGCTAGGGGAAACCAATTGGCACCATATGAGTTGGCACTGGAAAAGGTCATGAGGAATTGTATCTCGGATAAAATATTAAAATGGAATTATCGATCATGTACAATTTATTTAAATATGATATATTCCATATTGTTGTTTAATTGATCATTTGGTTTTCTTTTAGATGCATATTGATTTCATATAGATTTAATAGTTTGCTAACATGATTGTTGGTATGCAAAAATGTGTTGGGTTTATGTTAAATTGGAGATAGAAAAAGCATGGGAGTAGACCCCGAAATATTTATTGAGAAGTTGCTAGGAGTTTCCCCCTAAAGGAACATAAATAATGAAGTTAGAGTAACCCAACGCAGAGAAAAATGGATTGGAGTAAGTTTTGAGAGGGAAATTTATGTAATATTTGATTAATTGTTTTACTTAATTTTGATTAGTATTCTATTTTCATTGGACATAACATTGGTATCTTTTCTTTATTTACAATAGAGGTTAAGGGAAATGTTTGCCAAGTGTTTGGAAAAATCCCTAAAGAAAATGTGGTTTTCATTTGGGAAGAAATTGAAAGAGAAGTTAAGATTTTATAATTGTTTATATAATTGTGAATTTAGAAGTATTTTTGTAGGAAATTCTTGCTCTTATGGGTATTGTAAATTTGGATCTAACATTTCCATGTATATTTCTGACTTAAAGTTTGTGTGCCAAGTGTTTGTAAAATTTTAAAAATGAATGCTACTATGTGTGAGGACCTGGTGAGATTTCTCATAGGGTCCTCAATAGTAGGACTCAAATATAATTTTTCTCTAGATTCCAAACATTTAGCATATGAAAATAAAGATATATTCTAAATTAAACAACTATATTCTTCTATTCATATAAATATGTATAACAATTAAATCTTTCAATACTTCAAGAAAATAAACTACCTATAGGGATGTATAATTTGTCTCTCAAAGCTCCCTACAACTCTACACCTGCTCAACTAGTTTTGCCTCCCAGCCAACTTGAAATAGCCTCGTCGACTCGGACCCTTTGTGCCCAAAGCCTAAAAACAATAGTCCAACAATATTTTTTGTAAGTTCTCAAAAAATCCAATTTTATTTTCTGCCTCCCCCAAAAACAAAAATAATGATCCCCTCTCCATCTTACTTCATCTTACTATTTACATCCTTCTCATCCTTCCACCACCTTCTAGTGAAAAGGGCCTTCACTTTCCCTTACGTTCTCAGAAATATGACAACCATCCCTCCCAATTGCCCATGTCAACCCATTTAAGTTTATTTAATGCCAGTCACAATGGAAGGGTCACATGCATTTAATTTTAATAAATAAAGAATCAATGTTAACTTCACATTTATTGATTAGAAACAATATAAAATGATTTTAATAATATAAATTCAACATTGATTTACCTTTTAAAATGACTAATAATATAAGTAAAACAAAAAGTCAATGGCTCATTCTCGACATCCTTTCGGTATTAATCAATATAATACTTAATTATCATTTAGAACTTAATTAACATTTATTGACCAAATCAGTAACAGTCTTTTAATCTTGAATTAGAATTTATTTAATTTACCTTCTAACCTCCTGTCGTGTTTAATTAGCAATTCATTAAATGAATACAGTAAATGCACCAGTTCCTAATTAACACGTAACTGCATCAATTCATAATTCCTAATTTAATTAGTCATTCCTTAAATATGTATGCATCAATTCCTAATAATAGTAGTTTAATAGTTAATTCCTAACTAATTATAAAGTAATTATTCACAATCATAATGCAGCAATTTTTACTTAAAATTAGTTTAATGGATAATTTGTGATTTGGAATTAATACAAATATACATACACAAGTGATGTAAGCGTATTTACTACTTACATAGCTTGTGTAGGCACTAATAGCAGTTAATCTCATATAAATGCAAACTTTACACAAGTTATTATCTATTGATGTAGACATAAACTAGAAATTGTAATGTCTTAAAAATTTACTACTAGATCATGATGATACAATCCAAATGACACATTGTACTAAGTTATCATACAAGAGAAAAGCAAGGGTCTTAATACGCAAACATATTAATTAATATGCTTTCCATAACTTCAATTACATTTGCATCTACCTACTTCCTTCTTTCTAATTCACAACTACCTTCCTCATCCACTCTTCCGTCATTGGAATATCCTGGAACATCAACTATATTGGCCAACTCCATAAAGAACTCGTAAGAAAAAGTGTCGACTACATTGACCAAGCTTCCCTAGCAGGAAATCGATAGTCATTATCACACAGCTTGGGGAACATGTTTTAGCACTTCCCTCCCATGACTCCAGGTTTCAGAGGATAAATGGTGGGTTATGCGTCAACCCACCCTAATGAAACGATGGTCAATGCATACATTGATATAGTAACTATGTTGCTACTGTTGTTCTTAGTCTTTGTCATCGAATAACCAGTTTGGGCAGTTGTGTTTCCTAAAACCCTGCACCTGGAAACACATCATAGTAATGAATCAATAATCATTCAAAAACAATAATGTTTCACTCGCATACCGTCTCTCTTTCAAATTCCAGGTCACCGATATACTTTGTACCGTAGCATCCAACTATCACTTAGCTCATTTAAACTTGTAGGTTAGCCTCCCAACACAAGATCAAGCAATATTGTGCAATCATTTACATATACTTACTTCATTACTAATACAAAACAATGTAACAATCTTTCTATGCACCATGCATCGATATCGTGTTCATTTATTCAACATATAACTTAAATTGGTATCCATGTACCAATTATCTCATTTAAATTTACATTATGGTGATAAATCATTGAATAATCATTATTAACAATATTAACATAATAAACATAAACACATACACACACACAACTTCTGCAAAATAGTTGGTCCATAATTCCATGAGGTACAATATCATCATATTGATTGAGTTCCATAGATAATACACAAAACACAAATATGGTATGGGTAGTTCATATGGTAGTCAAAATGGGGAATTTCACTTTATTTATGTGGTTTGAGAATCTTTAATTCATGCGTTGTGTGATTAAATTGGCCGAGTAAGCCATTGATTAAACTGCCATGAAAAATAAATAGAGTTGGGTTGCTATCTCCATGAATGGTCGGAGTTTGATGTTGCTTGCCATATGTCTAAGAAAATGATTGAATGTGTTCTATGTAATTTTGGGAAAATATGTATCTTTAATTGTTGTAGCATTCATTTATTATCAATCTGGTTAATTATATGGTTTTGGGCTAGAAGCATTTTGGTATAATAAAATGCCGCACATATTTTAAGTTGATGTGATTTATAAAATGCCTCCATAACTATTTTTGTGCAGTTTGAAAATCGCATCAAGGGGATATATATACCATTTGGACTTGTAACCCCCATTTTAGATCCAACTATATAGTTTTGAGAGCCCAATTTCTCGATCTCAATAATTTTGGGAAAATGTCAATTACTTGATGGGGTTTAACACTTGTAACTTCAATTGATTTTATGATTATTTCTCTAAAAAATATCCAATAATGTTATACCCATTTATGTTGTAGGTGGTTGTGTGTTAATGGTTGCATAAATGTTTACACACAAATTGTTTGATGAAACTCCTCGAGTAGAAAATTATAATCCTTAAAAAATTGTTTATCATTTGCACTCATGAAATTGGTTGGATATCTCTGACAATTGAGCTAATGATACTTGGTGAAATTTTCAGACTTGGATGCAAATTCAATCTCTTTATCTATAACTAATTAAGCATGCTTAATTTATCAAATGCTAAGTCATAATTAGTTGTGCAAGATATTGCATGCGATATGATTGATAAAATACCTCAATCAATTGCTTAATTATGTTATGGTTGCTTAAATGAATTACTAAGACAATGCAAATTGTAAATATGCATGTGTTATTACTCTAATCTATTTATGGCTGTAGGTTATCTCAAGTTATAATTGTTAATGAATTAATGAAACCCTCATACTAGGTAAGTGAGTATGTATATTGACTTAACTCAAAGGAAGTTTTCCTCATGCCTTGAGAATGAAGATTTTGAAGGGATTTATACAAGTCTGTCATAATTCAAATCAAATGTGTTAAAAGGGGGATAAATTTATATCAAGTTGAATTTTTAAAATAAAAAAACTAGAACTAAAAATTTGTGTTTATTTTGGGGCTATTTTTGCCTATTTGTCGTGGTTTCATTGGCAAAGTGCCTAAGGGCACTGCATATAATATCAAATCTAGCTAAAACACTAGGGACTATTGTTCCCCATGCTTCCTAGTAGATCATTGTATGAATCTTGAATTCTTGTGTATGTTGACTGAGATACATGCTGAATTTTTGTGTATGTTGATTGAGATGAGATGCATGATTGGTGACATGTGTTGTTTTTGTGACTATTGTACTAAAGTTATTATGGAACTAATAGAAATAAGAAATACCTCCTTACATTCCTTTGTATTTTTGGTAAGTCAAATTGTTGAAGGTTTGTTAAAAATGTTTAAGGGATTCATTAATCCTTAACTTTACTGAATGATGCAATTGTAACAAAGTAAGAAAAAATCATAATTAAAAGATTATAATTTTCTCTAATTCCTTTTGTTTTAGGGTCCAATATCATCTAACCATGACTTAAATCTTTTCTCTTATTTTCAACCTAAATTAGTTTCATGTTTGAAAAAAGAAGTGTTCACCAAGATGGGAAACCTTAGTTACGAATCTTATGTTCATATGTGAGAGCATGGCTTATTACTCGCTTGCTTTTATTGAGATTACTTATGTGATTTGTTATAATTGTATGAATATGTTGCTTAAAAAAAACTAGCTTGAGAATGAATATTGATCTCATATTCTTATTGAAATGTTTCTTTTCCCTTGTAGAATCTTTGAATCTTGTGTTGCATGGACTAAGGCGAGGCACTGAGTGCGATGCAAAGGATGTGCTTTAATAGTTTGGAGTAAATTGAGCTTGTGTATAGCTTGTATTCCAATAGGTGAAGGATGTATGTGGAATGTGTGTATAGTTTATTGTGTGGTTATTTTGTCAAAATTGACATGGTATGGTTAGGAGGAATGAATGATTCCTACCTTCTGTTTATCTCTATTGTAAAGAAAATTGTTGAAAGTAGATTTGTTATCCAACACTCACCTTTAATGGGAAGGAATGGATGAAATTTGTCTTTGTTAATTGTGGAATAATAAGTGAGTACCTTTTATTGAATGAGGATGAAGCTCTTATTACTATTAAACTTACTTTTGTATGCATGATATGCAAGTTGTAGGCATGTTTTTTTGTTAAAATGCCTCACAAATTTCCTTATGAATTCCAATTTTTTGATTTGTTTTGACGTATATAGGTTGGATCTCTACATATGGTATGTGTGAATCTATCCAAACTTCTCCAAATACTTGGTTATAGAATACAAATTGTATGAGGAATACAATTTGGATTATTCAACAAATGTTAAGTCTTATTGAAATCGTATGTAAATTTTATTATTATTATTATTATCTCAATTGTTGGCGGATGTTGTTGTCATTTATGGTATTAATGGGAGTAGTGTTGGGGCACTCCATTAAAATTTCATGAGAATGGTTAAATCAAATGGAGTAAGAATTCATCATGTGAATCTATTTGAAGAGATGGATGCTCTCTTTGCATCAAATTAGAAAAAAAAACTAGGAATTGCATAATGAATACCATTGAAAGGTTGAGAATGATCTGGACGGCCTGGATATTGGTATGCAGTTGTCAATATAGAGCAACTATATGTTCTTGCATCACATCTTCTGTATGGTTGATTGAAACATGATTAAATTGTTTAAGAAATGCCTCAAAATGGTGGAAACATTTGCTTGATTCTTATCTCCTTTATCAACACAAAATAATTGAATCAATTATAGTGGAGGAGGTTGGAATGCTTGGCAATTTCGATATGTGGTTGTATTTTTAATTATTTGAATTGATTAGATTTGATGGATTATAGGGTAATATATGTGCTCTTTAATATGAAATTTCATGAGGAATGAAATTTAACAGAAAACTTCATGAGAAATTGGGGTCGCAATGAACATATTCAACGTTTCTCTAAAGTATTATTAATACAACATTTCCAAAACACTAATTGTATGAGGAATGCAATTAGGATTTATTTAATGGGAAATTATTAATCTTGACTTTGAGAATTAAGATGAAGAATTTTATTATTTCTCTTGGTTAAATACTATGATTATATATGGTCTCTTGGAAGTAGTGTCCAATGTGGAAATTCGAGCTTATTCGTTATTGTCTAAATAAACTATTTAACCATACTTATTAGGAAATTTGGATAAGTTTTGTATTTGCTTAACTATCTGTAGCAATTTTACTAATTGAATCCATTAAATAGTTTTAGTCATTAATGACTATGCCATTGAATTAACAAGTCATGTTGTATAGGAATATGATCCATGAACTTTATGGAGATTTTCTAGCCTTTGTTTTTTAAGAATCGATATGCTTAGAGATAATATCTCTCGTGTGGATGAAACCTAGTTCCATTTGAGTTTAGATAATGGACATGAAAATGCATGAAGAACTAATATTGAGTTCTTGTTAACTCACAATAAGGTATACACTAGCTATCCCCTAAAGGAGAAATTGAACAAGGATGGCATTCTTATCTTGGTAAATTGGGTGTTGCATTTGGAAGGCCACATGGATGATTATATGAAATGTGGAATATAAAATAGTTAGCTTGATTTTTGGTTTTTTTACTCTAGATGCATGATTGTATGGGCAACCAGTGGTCCTAGTAGAAGCTTGTAAACTTTGGAAAAGAGAAATGAAGTCTCTTTTCCAATTTCCTAGAGTTGAAGCTTAGATTCAAGCTAGAAATGTCTCTTTTGATAGCCTAAAACTTATGTGAATAAAGAAAAGGGATTCATAATCTTGTATAGTTTATTGTTTTTATAGGTTTCTTGAAGTCTTTGCATGCATATTAATGTCCATACATAGTGCATGAAACAACAAAAGTAACTATGATGAGTAATTGGAAATCATGGATGATTTATAGCTAGAAAAAGGTCGATTTGTAATTATTATGGTGAGTATATTATTATATATGATGTATTTGTATATGCACATGAGTTATCCTAGATCAAAAGATTGCAAAATTTATATTTTGGGATTAAATCCTTCTAAATGATTCATTAAAGTATGGGTTCTCAAACAAGAGAAACAAATGAAACTTATGACTATGGAACTTAAGGCAAGTTTGCAGTAGGGAAATGGTTCAAATGAGGGATGTCTACAACCCTATTACACTGAAACTAGATCTATGATTATGCTTGAGCATTGAATAGTTAATAAAAAATGGTAAATAGTTGAGAATTGTGATTGTAAATGTCAAATATTTCCCGTGGAATATAAAAAGGTGAAATGATGCAGAAGGGAACCCCAAATATCCTTTATCCCATATGCTTTCCCCATGATTTAGCTTGCTCTATATTTAGCAAACTCAAAATTTGGCTTCTCGCCAAATATTTATTCTGCAACTCTATTCTGTAGCTCTATTTCCACAGGCTCAATTCCGCAAAATCCTTTAGCTTTCGCAATTTCCTTTCCATAATTACCTTTCTGTAAGAACCTTTCCGCAAGTTCCTTTCTGCAATTGCGAATTGTGGAAATTCCTGAATTCCAAAATTGACTTCCGCAATTTATGCAACCGCAACACTCCTTTCTGCAATCGGATTGCGGATTGTGGATCGAACTTTTCTCAAAGTTAAACTTCCACAAATTTCCTTCCACAAAGTTGGGGATTGCGGATCCAAATTTTCCCGAAGTTGAACTTCCACAAATTCCCTCTCGCAATTCCTTTTCCGCAACTATTTACAACCGTCGATTTCTTTCGTGTTATTTCCTGACCATCGATCTGCAATCAGATGTGGATCTTCAATTTTATTTGTGGATCTGTTATTTTCCTTACACCTTTATGCTGCGGAGTGTCATATCTCTTGCAGATTTGATCTCGTTTGTCGATCCACTATCTCTGGCGGGACTTCACTTAACCTTGCGGATTTCTTATTTCTTGTTCAGGTTCACTCTGTGAATCTTTCCCCACCTTCAATTCATATTTTATCCTTTAAACTAGATCGTCAAATTTAATAATGACCTCTGCAACTATATTTCGATTGATCAGAGCATCGATCAATCGATCTATGTCCAACTTCATCGAGCTTGTCTTGGTTCAATTCTAAACTTCACCTCTACAGGATGTTAACAAATAAACATTGATCCTGTCAGTGATCGATGACATAGGATTTATTCATGCACTTCACACACATAGATACTTCAACAAATCTCTGTAACCTTCCACTCTCAAATCCCTAAATTCAGAATACTACACACACAGATCTATTAACCATTAACAGAGGTTGATTAAGCATTCAACTCATAAAACCATACACTCAGATAGAGTTTCCATTACACACAGATATGCCGAAATAGGATTTCCTTTATTCAATACAAGGAATATGTATATTTAATTCGATATAGAATCTATGTTCTGATACTCTTAGTCTGGTATGACTCCAACTAGCTATCTTGGCTTGATTTACATTGGTTTGGCCATATTAGCCAGATTTTACATTGTTTGGCTACACCCCTTGACTACTTCTTGCTCTCCTCAATGCCTCGAAGGCTTACAAACATATATACAATAGGATTCAGGAACCCATTCTGGTTCAGATCCTCAATATACTCAATAATATCATAACTAATTCTAAGTAAAGCAACATAATCAACCCTATCTCAATGATTCGCTCATGAGAGCCTTGACCCTTATCGAATGCTACCATTTGACACGGGATTAGTTACATGACTCATTTAATGACTCATCAATCACCTAATGACTCATCACCTATCTATAAGAACACTCAACATAGATTTATTTACAATGTAATAGTCTAGGGATTATTAATTCAGAAGATGAAGACCCCTTCTAGGTATGATCAAAATATGGAACTTGAACTTGGATGGAGAGAAGGATTCTCCTGCATCAGACTCCACAGGAAGAAAAAAAATATGACCTCCTTGTCATAATCTTTAGCCTTCAATATGCCTAGATACCAAACTTTGTGTTGTAGCTGGTCATTCGTTTCATCATGTTGTTTTGCCATTGTCATCTTCAGCTCTCTTGGATACCAAAATTTGTGTTGTAGTTGGTCATTCATTTCATCATGCTGTTTTTCCATTCCACTTCTTTACATAACCCAATGAAGTCATTATCCATGGAATTTATCAACTTCATATAGTCCTTATTTTCCATTATCCAATCTTCTAATGACCATTCTTATTCTTCTAAATCTGCACATGAAATTAAATCAAGAATATCTAATTCAATGGATACCTTAATTTCTTCTTCTGCTTGATGCTCTTCAATTGCATTTATGGTGCAGATATCTTGTAAACGATTTCCTTCTTCATTCCATTGGATAAGCTTTTCATTAGGATTCTTATACTTATCTTCCTCTTGGTTGTATTTACAGTCCAATCCTCTTATACCTGCAACAAAAAATTCTTTTTTCCTGTCTTTCACCAATTCTATTTCCAAATTGTGTATGTATTCCCCCTTGGCTATCTTTATCATTCTCCATCTTCAGAGCAAACTTCCAACTTTGTCCTCCTTTAGGGATGTAAGAACATTTCATGACAACCTTACTATCTTCATCACCTGTTGTACCTGTAAACACACACAATTCATTAATTTTAAAAACATTTGGTTTTCTATCCCTTCCTGATTTCTTCATTCGTGGATTTGAACTCTCCAAAGAGTCCATGAGACTTCCAGCTTCTTTGTCCTAGAATACATGTTCAATCAAGAACTCTTCTATCTCAGTTATCTCTTATAGCAGCTTCATTTCTTCACCAACCTCTTTCTCTTATAGTCTGAGCTACATGATGCATCACCATTTCAGCTTCTTTTATAACATGATTATGTTCTGTTGTTATGTATTTGAAAATCATTTCCCCTTCTTCATAATCTCTGACAGTCCAAGATGATTGTTCAGCCTCTTTTTGTATAAACACATCAGTCAAGTATTCTTCAATACTCGCAGTCATACACAAAGCATTAGATTCAAAAAATATTACTTCTCATATGGAGTCTCATCCATATTATATTCATGTGGTTTTGAACTTACCAAAGAGTTTGAAAAATCATCTATAATCTCCTCATATGTTTCATCATCATCTCCAAGAAAAGGACCTAGTTCAAGTTCACAATATGAAACTTCCATCTCAGACTCAACTTCCCTGAGTTCTTCCTTCAATATAGCATATATCTTTTGCCTTAACTTCACCTGCAACAAATTCCATCTCACCTTCCTTTTCCTCATTAACCAACCATACCTCTGGGTTTCTTATGTAATTGCTTGTATACGCCTCTCAAAGCACCAAATGTCTCTTTCTAACTCCAACAACTCCCTGTTACATTCTTCTTGGCTCTCCTTTTTTATTCCTTTTTTCTTTCTTCTGATGTGGATTTCCTCTAAACCCATGCACTGACCTTCAATAGTCATTGTTTATGTCTCCTTCTCCTTTGTGAACTTCATCCTGTCCACTTATGGAATGCTTTTCTAAGCCTCCCTCAACAATTCTCCACACTTTTCTTCTATACCTCATTAAGCTATCTCTCCTCGAGCTTGTCCTTTTGGTATCTCTGGTTCTTCTCCTCCAGAACCTCTTGAGAAACCTCTACTCTTCTTGGCTTGTGCAGGTCCACTCCTCTTTTTGAAAACATGCACTAGTCCTCTCTTGTCCAACCCCTATTGGATTTCTAGGTTCTACCATTGCTTCCTCTTTCCTCTAAGAGTTCACAAACTCTTCCTCAAGAACTTCTCTGTTCTTTACTGCTTTCTTCCTCTTTTCTAAGAGGTCACATGCTCTTCTTCATCAGGAACATAACTGTCCTTTGTACAACTCCACTTTATTTAGTTTGTTTTAACCTGTTAAATCCTTCCAAGGATTTCTTCTGCACTCTCCTGTGGCTAGAATCAAACTTCAAATCTAAACCACACCTTCTCTGTTTGCAATTATTGATTTAAATCAATTCTGAATACTCTCACTTGACTAACCCTCTCAACACAATTCTTTATCTTCAACTTTAACATAAATTGAAAATCAGAATTTGATTTACCTCTTGGCTCTGATATGAGCTCTAACAATCTTCACGCAGAATATTCGATGCTTTGCTACCTTCACACATAATTCTTCTTCTACTATGATACCACATGATGCAGAAGGGAACCCCAAATCTCTTTTATCCCATCTGCTTTCTCGAGGATTTAGCTTTCTCTATATTTAGTAAACTCAAAATTTGGCTTCTCTCCAAACATTTCTTCCGCAACTCTATTGCGTAGATCTGTTTTCGCAGGATGAATTCCGCAAACTCCTTTAGCTTCTGCAATTTCCTTTCCTCAAGTTCACTTCCACAATTGCGGATTGCAGAAATTCTTGAATTCCGAAATTGAATTCCATAATTTATGTGGTTGCAACACTCCTTTTTGCAATTGGATTGCGGATTGCAGGTCCAAATTTTCCCAAAATTGAACTTCCGCAAAGTTGCATATTGCGGATCCAACTTTTCCCAAAGTTGAACTTCCACAAATTCCCTCCCGCAATTTGTTTTTCGCAACTCTTTACAACTGTCGATTTCTTGCGGGTTCTTTCCTAACCGTTGATATGCAATGAGATGCAGATCTTCACTTTTCTTTGGGGATCCGTTATTTTTCTTACACTTTTATCTTGCGGAGCATCAGATCTCTTGCAGCTTTGATCTCGTTCATCGATCTGCTATCTCTGGCGGAACTTCACTTAACCTTGTAGATTTCTTATATCTCGTTCACATTCACTTCATGAATCTTTCCCCATCATCGATCCATATTTTCTCGTTTAAAATAGATCGTCAAATTTAACTATGATCTCTGCAACTCTATGTCAATTGATCAAAGCATCAATCAATCGATCTATGTCCAACTTCACTGAGCTTGTTCTGGTTCAATTCTGAACTTCACCTCTGCAGAACATCAACAAAGAAACATCGATCCTGTTAGCAATCGATGACATAGGATTTATTCATGCACTTCACGCACAGAGATCCTTCGACAAATCTCTGTAACCTTCCAATCTCAAATTCCTAAATTTAGAATACTACACACACTTATCTATCAACCATTAATAGGAGTTGATCAAGCATTCAACTCATAAAATCATACACTCGGACAGAGTTGCCATTACGTAGAGATATGTCGAAATAGGCTTTCCTTTGTTCAATACAAGGAATTTGTATATTTACATCGATCTAAAATCTATGTTATGATCCTCTTAGTCTGGTATAAATCCAACCAGCTATCTTGGCCTGATTTACATTGGTTTGGACATATTAGCCAAATTTTACATTGTTTGGCTACACCGCTTGACTACTTCTCGCTCTCCCCAATGCCTCAAAGGCTTACAAAAATATATACAATAGGATTCATGAACCCATTATGGTTCATATCCTCAATATACTCAACAACCTGCTAACTAATTCTAAATAAAGCAACATAATCAACCCTATCTCAATGACTCGCTCATGAGAGCCTTGACCTTTATCGAATGCTACCATTTGACATGGGATTAGTTACATGACTCATTTAATGACTCATCACTCACCTAATGACTCATCACCTATCTAGAAGAACACTCAACATAGATTTATTTACAACGTAATAGTCTAAGGACTATTAATTCAGAAGATGAAGACCCCTTCTAGGTTTGATCAAAATATGGAACTTGAACTTGGATGGAGAGCAGGATGCTCCTGCATCATGAAATTATGCTTGCAAAAGGAATTATAGAATATCGAATGCAAGAGTGGATTTTAAATAAATTGTTATGAATGATGGCATGTGTCCATTGTCTCACTTGATTCACTATTGCCTCTATATAAATTGTTTCTTTCTATTATGTGAGCTTGATTATATACTGGGAAGGACCATCAAGCGTATATGATTCATAGTAGCATAATTCGGCCGCAACATCCTTTCATGTACGAAAATTCTGAAAAATTCGGAATTCATGGAATATTCGATGCAAGTGTAATATGGATACGGGATTCTACTAGCAGAGGACTAAATTTTTAAAATTAATTTAAAAAAAACAAGTTTTAATTATTTAATCACTATAAAATAAATATTCAATTCAAGAATTGTGGTTGTAAATAATGAGTTTAACAAAAAATTAATGATTTTTTTAAAAGTTTAATATTTAATATTTTATTAAAAATATTAGATATAAGGTTAGCTGAGATTCCGCAGTGAGGATTCATGGCATCTAATGGAGAATCTGCGGTGAGAAGATTTATTGTCGACGTTTCGAACCAAGCGTGGTTCATCTTCAGGACAAGGAGATGCCTGGAGATTGTTCCTCTTTCATTGGAGTATTAATACAAAGATTGTTACTTTCGCTTGAGATGGCTGACAAGGTTTGTTTTCTCCCAGGTTTTTGTTTCTTACCGGTATGGAGCGGAAACCCTGAGAGAATTAAGACGCCTGGAAAAACTTCAGATTGATAAATGTAAAAGGATTGCCCATCTTTCATTTCTAAAACAATGCAGAGATAGGAACGTTATTCCTACTTTCGCTAAAATCTCCCATCCCCTAAAAAACAAAAACCTGGGACAAAACAAACCTTGTCGGCCATCTCAAGCGAAAGTAACAATCTTTGTATTAATACTCCAATGAAAGAGGAACAATCTCTAGGCATATCCTTGTCTTGAAGATGAACCACGCTTGGTTCGAAACGTCGACAATAAATCTTCTCACCGCAGATTCTCCATTAGATGCCATGAATCCTCACTGCGGAATCTCAGCTAACCTTATTTCTTACCGGTATGGAGCGGAAACCCTGAGAGAATTAATACGCCTGGAAAAACTTCAGATTGATAAATGTAAAAAGATTGCCCATCTTTCATTTCTAAAACAATGCAGAGATAGGAACGTTATTCCTACTTTCGCTAAAATCTCCCATCCCCTAAAAAACAAAAACCCGGGACAAAACAAACCTTGTCGGCCATCTCAAGCGAAAGTAACAATCTTTGTATTAATACTCCAATGAAAGAGGAACAATCTCTAGGCATCTCCTTGTCCTGAAGATGAACCACGCTTGGTTCGAAACGTCGACAATAAATCTTCTCACCGCAGATTCTCCATTAAATGCCATGAATATTAGATATGTTTAACTTTATATAGATTTTATATATATTGATGAATATTTAATTAAAAATAATATAAATAAGAAGTCTACTTCCGTATTTTATCTGTACTAGATTTTTTTGTTACGTATTTTTTCGTACTAATCATATCTGTATCCATATTCATACTTGAATTATGTTACTATGATATGATTATATGCTTTTGAATTTGATTTATAATTTGTTTGTGGCTTAGCCAATTTGGAATTGCTATAGGTGGAGGACAACTTTTATATTGTGTATAGTAACAAGAAGATTATATAATAGTTGAGACTTGGAAATAGTGATATCACTTACAATGACTTATATCTTGAGATGATTAATTGTATGCTTCATTTTAGTATGATATGTTTTGACTTTGTGGAGATGTTTGTACTTTAAAGAAATATGAATTATGAATTTAGCATGGAGCCAAACATGTAGCTCTTATGATATTAACATGATGAGATACGGTTAAGATATTATTTTGAGATCCATTCTATATAACACATGTCTAATGCCCTTCCATGTCTAATTCCGTTTGGTATCTTGCCTAATGTTATTCAGTGTAGAATAAGGAAGTTAACCATATATTTGTTTATGTGAATGAGGGTTTTATTTGTATTATAGACAGGGTGGATATGTGTATTGATGACATGTGGAATGTTTTCCTAGGATGTCTTGATGTAATATTGATTATTGAGTAGGTAGTTGTGTAACACAATGACAACATGATTTCTTATTTTAATGGATTAATGAATGATATCTTGGTTTCTTAGATGATATAATTTGATCATATGCTGATAAATTATTAGTAATAATATAAAGAAAGTATGAATTGTGGCAAGAAGACATGACCTACAAGAGTCTTATGAGAAGTTGAGTGAATAGGAGGAAGGCCACGAAAGCCAAACTAAATTCTACAAGAACCAACGGAATTTCATTTGATGTTATGTTTACTTACAATTCATATTTATATGCATAGGATATGATATGATTTCATTGATTTTAGTGGTGTAGGTAACGGGCCATCTGAAGGGTGACACAAATGCATACTACTATATGGGAGAACTCCAAGCCGAGAGTCTAATAGTAAGATCCAAGGAGGATAACTAGGATATAAAAGTGATTGAAATTTGATTAGTTAAGACTTATAGATTTTTCTAACTAAACATTGCAGCACTGTGGAATCCCACTTGAAAAACTATAGACTTGTTAAGGGTAACATGTCAATTGAAGTTGAGTTGGTTAAATTATACTTTGTTGTATTTAATATGCATGGGTATATATTTGTGTACGGTACAGGTAGAATCCTTGCCAATTTTCCAATAGATGGGTGTATACCATAACTAGTGAATCCTTAATAGAGTCTTGGAGTCTCAATAGAGGCGTGGAGTCTCAATAGAGGCATGGAGTATGTTTTGTAGAATATATGGGATGGTTAGTATTGGGGGTTTATGCAATAAGGTGTAATGAACTTACTCTCCAATAGCTAATCCTTCCAAATGTGGAACCAAGTTAAGGTATTGAAAAAGACACCATGGTTGAATTAATCAATAAAATAACTACCCACTTTTGGGGTGCTATCTTATCAATGATCATTTAATAAATAAATGGAAGAAATGGTTAATGGGAAATTATGTTAAATATTTATCTCCAAGTGACACCTCAAAGGTGTCATTATTCACCTATGCAATAAATTAAAGTAGAGAGGAGTTAGTGGGAGTGACATGTAATGAAGGGTGATGAATATTTGGGAATTTATAAATAAAAAAATTAACTTAATTTTGTATGGAGCAATGAGGTGGCTAGACTCACTAGGATTATAAATAGGTGAGGCCTCCATGGGTTTCTTGGAGAGCATTAAAATGATGTTGAAATTTTTTCAACGCCTAAATGAGAGTAAGCTATATCTAAAGGTAAGATATGAAGAAACCCCTTGTCAAAGGTTCCATTGACTTCCTTGACAACTTTAGTTGGTGGGAAACCCATCACTGAAATACATTCTACATCAGAAATTGGTTATGAACCCACATAGCTCACGGCCTCAAGGAAATAATCTTTCCTTGATTATGGAAAAGAGGAAACTAGTTGGAACCATATGAAAGGGCAGTGGCAACGGTTGTGAGGAATTATACATTGGATCAATAATTAAAATGGAATCCTTGATCATGCATAGTTTATTTAAATATGATTATTACATATTATTGTTTAATTGATCATTTGGTTTTCTTTTGGATGCGTGTTTCTTTCATATAGATTTAACAGTTTACTAACATAGTTGTTGGAATGATAAAATGTGTTGGATTTATGTTAAATTAGTGTTAGAAAAAGTATGGGTGCAGATCCTAAAATCTTTCTTGAGAAGTTGTTGGAAGTTGTCTCTCGAAGGTAATGTTTGATTTTTTTCTATTAATTTTTATTAGCATTATTTTTTCATTGGACATAGCATTGGTGTTTTCTTTCTTTAGAATAGATCTTAAGGGCGATGTTTTCCAAGCGTTTGGAAAAATCCCTAAAGAAAATGTGGTTTTCATTTGGGAAAAAATTGAAAGAGAAATTAAGATGATATAATTTTGAATTTGGATGTATTTTTGTAGCAAATTGTTGCTCCTTTGGGTATTGTAAATCTGGATATGGTATCTCCATGTATAGGTGTGACTTAGAGTTTGTTTTCCAAGTGTTTGTAAAAAGTATTGAATGAATGATACTATGTTTATTTCTAATTCTTTAACTCATGTGATGTGTGATTAAATTGGTTGAGTAATCCATTGACTAACCTCATGAAAAAAGAAACATAGTTGGGTTGCTTTGTCCATGAATTGATGAAGCTTGATGTTGCTTGCCATTTGTTTAAGAAAATGCTTGAATGTGTTCTTTTGGGAAAATATGGGTCTTTAATTGTTGTAGCATTCATTTATTATCAATATGTATGATTATATGGTTTTGGGCTAGAATCATTTTGGTATAATAAAATTGGGCATGATGTTTTTTCTTATGTGATTTTAGTAAAAATGCCTCCATAATTGTTTATGTGCCATTTAAACACCACATCATGGTTTATCCATATCATTTGTCTTGTAACCCGCATTTTGAATCCAACTAAATGGTTTTGAGAGCCCAATCTCATGATCTAGGCAATTTTAGGAAAATGTTGGTTACCTTATGGGGTTTTTGGCCTGTAACTTCATTGGTTTTTTGAGATTTTCTCTAAAAATTCTCTAAAAATGTTATATCCAATTATGTTGTATGTGGTTGTGTGTTATATCCAATTATGTTGACAAAAATTCTTAGCTAGAAAATGATATTCCTTAAATAATTGTGTGTCATTTGCACTCAGGAAATTAGTTGGATATGCTTGACAATTGAGCTAATGACACTTGGCAATATTTTCAGACCCAAATGTGAATTCAATCGCTTTATCTATAACTAATCAAGAATGTTTAAGTTATTAAATGCAAAGTCATAATTAGTTGTGCAAGAGATTTAATGTAATTTGATTGATAAAATACCTCAATCGATTGCTTTATTATGTTATGGTTGCTTAAATGAATCAATGAACCAATTGAAACTATAAAATGTAGAAGTGTTGCTACTCTAATCTATTTATGGTTGTAGGTTAGCTTGAGTTATAATTGACAATGAATTAATGAACTCCTCATACTTGGTAAGCAAATATTTATATTAGGTTAATTGAATGGAAGTTTGTTGCATGTCTTTACTATGAAGATTATGAAGTGATTTATACAAGTTTGTCGCAATTGAGATCAAATGTGTTAATGAGGGCTATGTTTGTATCAAATTGAGATTTTTTTAATAAAAAATAAAAAAAACTCATGCGTTTAATTTGGGGTTATTTTTTTACAATTTGTTTTGGTTTTGTTGGCATCATTTCTAAGGGCCCACAGTCTGGCCCAAGTAATAATATGTTTGTTGGATTGTCCCAACTAATTGGAGTATTGCACGTTCTATCATATAAAGCTTCAATTGGACTCAGAGAATCGTGACATCAATTATTATATGCAAATTCCACTAAATACAAGTAATCCTCCCACTTGGATGGTTTACCCATAATGTACATTCTTAACATATCCTCAATCACCTAATTAACTCTCTTTGTTTTATCATATGTCTACATATGATATGATGTATTTAAGTTAAAACGTGTTTCAAATCCTATGAACAACCCTTTTAAAAAGTTTGAAGTAAGCTTTGGATATCTATTTAAAACAATTGCCTTAGGTATCCGATGCAATCTAATAATCTCTTTCATGTAAAACTCTATTATATTAGTTTCCTTATGGGTTGACTTTATTAGAATAAAGTGAATCAGATTTGTCAACATTTCCACAACTACCATGACGGTGTTAAGTTGCCTTGTTGTATTCAACAACTTAATGAAAAAATCAATGGTCGCCACTTTCCATTTCGACTATGGTATTTTCGATGGTTGTAGTAACCCAGTTGGATGTCTATGATCAACTTTCACTCTCTAAGATTCCATACGTTTGTCCATATCCTCAACAATATCTTTCTCCATTTTGGGGAAAAAATATTGATTCCTTACTGTTGCAATTGTCTTTTGGTATCTAAGATGTCCAACATATGAAATACTATTCATCTCATTCATTACACATTTTATTATTTCACAAGAATTAGGAACACACAATATATTTTTATGCTTAAGGATTCCATCATCTACCAACTTATAATCTTCATATTTCTATTGTTCTATGTCTTGTTATAATCCTTCTTTTACTTGTAGGTAATGTCCATCTAAAATAAGAGCTTCCTAAAATTTTATGTTCAAATCTCATTTACACATGCTCATGGTTGTAACATGTATTGAATGTATTCTTCTATTGAGTGCATCAACAATATTGTTCTCTTTCCGTCTAATATGTTTTATATCAAAATCATATTCACAAAGGAATTCCAACAATCTTGTTTTCCTAGCATTCAAATTTTGTTGTTTAAATAAATATTTCAGACCATTATATTCTTTGCTGTTAAATCAAATTTTCTCCCCATCAAATAATGTCCCCACATCCTTAATGCATGCACTATTATAACAAGCTCTAAATCACGTGCCACAAGATTCCTCTCATGCTCTTTAGGATTTCTTACTCATAACAAATTACATGTTCATTCTGAAGGAGAATTCCACCAATTTCCTCCTTGCAAGCACCTGCACATAATTTTCATTTGGATTAAAAATATTGAGAATGGGTGCATCGATGAGTAATTTATTTAACATTTGGAACCTTTCCTCACACTCTAGTGTCCATTCAAATTTCATTTACAATTTTTTTTCTATAAATATATGATTGGATGTGCAATTTTGGAGAATCCTTCTATGAACCTTTTGTAATATATAGCATGTCCCATGAGTGACACCATATATTAAATGTTCTTGGGTGTAGTCCATACGACTATTGCTTCTATCTTCTATGGATCTTTTTTTATGCCTTCGTCATAAATAATGTGCCCCAAATAATGAATTTACCTCTTGCAAAAGGAACACTTACTCAATTTGACGTAGATTTGGTGATCTCTTAGCAATTGTAATACTAACCTCAAGTGATATTCATGCTCCCCCTATGATTTTGAGTGAATAAGGATGCCATCAAGGAACACAATACCAAACTTGTCCAAATATTGCTTAAAGACTACATTCATGAAGCAAATAAAAGCAGTCAGTGCATTTGTTAGACCAAATGGCACCACAACAAACTCATAGTTTCCATACATAGTTCCAAAAGTTGTCTTACTAATGTATTCTTCCTTTATCCTTCACTAAGCGTAGCCATACCTCAAGTCTATCTTCAAAAAGTTTTTTTGCTTCTCTTAGTTGATAAATTAAGCAATCAATTCTAGGCAGAGGATATTTATGCCTCACAGTGTCATTGTTCAATTGTTTGAAATCAAAGCACATCCTCAAATTTCCATCCTTCTTCTTCATAAAAAGTATTGGTGGTCCCTAATAAGATACACTTGGGTGTATATACCCCTTCTTAAACAATTATTCTGATTGTAATTGAAACTCCTTTAATTATAATGTACTCATTCTATATGGAGTCTTAGAGACTAAAGAAGCCCTTGGCACAAAATCAATAGAGAAATCGATATCTCTTTTTGGTATCAATATTGGCATTTCCTTATATGCATATGAAAACTATTGCAATGGTGAAAGGTCCTCAAGACTTGTTCTTTTTCACTTTGTTGGCTCTTCCATGAGTTGCATACAATTGACAACCTTTCCTAAAGCATCTCTTCAATTACAAGGATAAAATATCTCTTATAGAAATGGGCCTTAGAATGCCTTTACTATCCTATGCTTTCCTTCTTCATCAAGACAACTAAACTCTTTGTTATGCAATCTAGAACAAATGATGTACATTTAAACAATCCATTTCAACAAGCACATCATTAGAGCCAAATGAAAATACAGTTAGGTCTATAACAATATTGACTCCATTTGGCTAGTTAGATCCTGTATTTTCCAACTTTTGACAACAAACTATATGAAACACATAATCAATCATATATCATAGTAATAAATTATCTACCTAGCATGTTCCTCCTCCATGTAGGCACTAGTTCTGATGGATCTACATCTTGTCATGTCCCCTCCCGTTCGAGATGACGCGACTACAACACTGCTGATATCATTTAAGTGGGGATCTAAGTCCCATGAACATAAATGATAAAAATGCATTGAAATAACATATATATACATATGCAATATAAAATGATATCAAAATAAAATTCATTCAAGCATTCATCATGTTCATCATAATTCATTAAAACAAATACAGTTGCAGAGATTAAACACAAGAGATACTTATCTTGAGAAGAAGCTTGTCCCGCAACCAACTATGTCACTGTAACGCTCCACCCAACCATAGGCTAGTGTGTTCATCAATCTCTTAACAACACTGCCACCCCCAAGCAGGGCATGATTCCCACAAGGAATAAGGGAACTACAACAGGCTCACACATAGCCAAGGACATATCAAAATTCAGCCAAGCCAAAACTACATTTGGGTTTACCAGGATTCCAAGGAGGTGGAAGGTTGAATTTCTAAGCTATTGGGCTCAACCACAGAGCTATGGACACCTGCACAAGATCTCACTTGGCTTTCCCAACACCTACACACCCAACACAAGGAAACATCCCCTTCTATGCTACACAGTCCCTCAGGTTATGCCTTCCATTCTAGTGCTCTTCAGGGTGCACAAGAAAGAATAACCAGCCCCTCTTGATCCCTCTATGAGGTTCCTCACTACATTGGGTTTATCAAGCCAATTCTGACCCAATTCCACTCCCAACTAGTTCAGACCAAAGCAAAGGATGACCACACACAAAATACAAGTTTTGGGTTTGAGGGAAAACATCTTGGGAGCCCCAAAAAAAAGGGCAGATGGGTAAAACAACCCTCTAATAGCAATTCGATTTCCAGAAACATTTTTGGGCTTCATGTGGGTAAAACGACCTCCACAAACACCCAAAAATTGTGGGTCTCTTCTACCATTCGATGTGCAACAAAAAACAAGTTTTCCCAGCTGGGTAATGAGGAAACAACAATAAAAACGTCAAGAAAAGAGCCCATCCACTGAGCATTTCCAAAACAACATCCCAGCCATGCGGAAAAATGAAGAAAACTACCAAAATGTGAATGGGAATTGCACAGGAGCTCCCCAAAAACGTGAGGAAATGGAGGACGTGAATGCATAATGGAATGGGCATACATTTTTGGGTTTTTACTTGCCCAAGAAGTCAAAACACGATTTTAAAAAATGGAGGGCTTCTCAAATTCGATTTTGACTTCCATACTCTCCCCATCCCCATGCATTAACTAACTCAACCACTTCTGGAAGAAATAAACGATTGGGCACAAAAGACAAAATGGGTAGTTGACAATTTTATGGGTTTTCCCTTTGACATTTGGCGTTACCCTATTGGCTAAAGGGTTTGAATTATTTTCCTCCCTATTTCTTAAGAAATCATGCCCCCATCTCTTTAATGTTGCATTGACATATCTTGTTGTGGGTATTTTAATTAAATTGCATATTTACATGATGTCCAAAATATAATGTGCCATCGGCATCGATTTTAATTGTCGAAACATAAAACACTAAATCGACGGTGGGGCCTTTGCCTTTAGTTTCACACCATGATTAAATACAATATTTACATCATATATAATTTAATGCGACCAGGTTCAAAACTGTGGTGTTACACATCTACCGTTTAATTTTCCTCAAAACAACTTCAAAAATAATTTGTTAGTGGTTATTGTTTAGATGTAGAGCCCCATATTTCCATTGGATCCAATACTACATTGAATTCTCCTCAACAAATGATATGTGTTCAAAGAACACTAGGTGTATCAATATTTATTCCCGATATTCCTTCTACTACTCATACCATAGATGTTAAATACGCATATATCCCTATCTATCTCTTTTGAGTGCAATCACATTAGCATAGTCAAGTTAAAAAACAAAGAATGGTTCAAGAAAATGTACAGACTCCATCCTAGTACCTAGTTTCCCAACTGGAGTAAAGAATCAATGGCAATGAAGTGGCATCTAGGAAAAGGTTTATACATTGAATGAATTACATAATCACTCATAAGAATAATATCTTGTGATAGTAATATAATATGTTTATGCAAAAAAATTAACCTCTCTATAGATCTCTTTCTTTGAGAAAATATTAACCCTTGTACATTCATGGAGAGTAAGGGTTCCTTTAATTGTTTGTTGTTTTCCATATTGGGCCTCCGTGTCAGGATTATCTTTGGCCAATTGAAATGATGACTTCTTTACTATAATTGTCTTATGTGCATAAGGAATGTTAAAATCCAAGCATCCCTCTCTTGTACACTCACTCTTTGTTGTTTTATTTTGTGAGCATAACAATTAGCTTTTTGATACACAAGGGGTGTCTTTCTCCTCAAATTATGAGAATTTTTCTTGACATAATTATTATCTATGATATTTCTAGGCCATATGGTTTCCTCCCCACTCATGTTTTGAATTTTAGTAATGGGATGGATTCTAGGTCGTTGTCTATTTCTTCTCCTTCTTCTAATATAAAATCTAGCAAGTGTAGTTATTTTTTTAAGGAGGGTGTAAGATGGGCCCTAGTTCACCCCCCTTAAAATTCCATAAACTATTTTCCACTCCTTCATCACCCTAAACAATTTTCTTGTCAACAATGCCTACTTTTTCGATCCTAACTTTAATTTCCATCTCATGTGATGTGCTTCCCATTTGTTTTGACAACAAGGTTCCATCATTAGTTTTCATAGAGTTGATATGCTCTATAATTATTTTCCTATATACTTAGACAATTTACTTTAGATGGTATTATCTCTTCTTCTCTTTCCCAACAAATCCCATTCCTCCATGTTTTTCCTTTCCTTATATGTTGTTGGTAAGCTATCTCTAAATTTGGTGTTTTGTTTCATGTAGCCTTCTCTTCATCTAATTTTTTACCCACCCATACCTTCTTGTCTTCCTTAACCATTTTCAAGGTTTTATTCCCATATCATATTGGGCTCATTATGAAATGGGGCTCTCCTAACTCCTCATTGTCCTAATTGTTTGGACATGTGTGCTTTACATGTTGATGACTTATGTATTAAATCTAGATGGAACATTCACATCGTCCAATTTTTGACAATATGTGGTTTTTACCACTTGAATTTCCAATTTGTTTAGAAGGTTGTTACCCATTTCCAAGTTGGCACCGATTTTAACCATTGTTGTTTTGTCTTAGTTCTTGGTATTTTTCTCAATGTATATGTAACTACCAATGTTGTTCTTGGTGAGTGTTGAAGTGTCCTCTATCCATAGTTCCATAGATAGTTTTATCAAGTTAACTTAGATGGTATTCAATCGATGCATTCCCTAATTGAATGAAAAAGTGGAACTCAATCATGCAAAACTAGCAGGAAACTATAATAGCTCTAAAAATTGATTGCAATCATCATATTGTTTTGCCTTTGATTTGAAAACAAATATTATGAAGTTGTGTGCAACCAAGTTGAAATTTAGTGAGTACCTTATGGGATTCTTCTAGTGTTTCATTAACCATGGATTTGGAGTACTTCCTTCTCACATGGGTTTCCCATTGATCCTCCCTATGAGATATTGTTCTTGATATAGACATTTGGTTTCCTTCACAAGTGAATCCTTCATGACGAAATTCATCTTCTTTCTCTTTTCTTTTTTATATGCAAGTGAATTGTTTGGATTTTTCCTCTTAGATGGCTCCGTATTGACAAGATCAAGTTCCTATAGATGTTCCTTCCCTTTTGTATGCACTTTATTTACCTATATATTTTGTGATCAATCACCTCTTTTAATTGCTTATGAGTA
The DNA here is from genome assembly GCA_001517045.1 of Pseudotsuga menziesii. Classification (NCBI taxonomy): domain Eukaryota; kingdom Viridiplantae; phylum Streptophyta; class Pinopsida; order Pinales; family Pinaceae; genus Pseudotsuga; species Pseudotsuga menziesii. Next base: position 524,566 of record LPNX010260443.1, on the reverse strand, counting down.
TCTTCCGTTAGAATTCCGTCAATTTAATGTATGCTTCAATACAATCCTCTTTGGGTTGCTTCTAGTCTCTCCTTTGCATCTATGAAGTTCTCTTCAGAGGTTATCAATTTTCCTTTGGGTGACATCTCATCCTACATGGTAACTTAGAATGTTTCTACCTATATTTTCTTTTTCGCCTTCTCTCTTTTTGTTTGGGTGTATGCATCACTAATATTGACAATAACATTCCCTTATAATTATAGATACATGATGATGACAAACCTCATGAGCTCATATGATGGCGTGGGAAAACCTGCAGTAAGCAACAATTGATTAAATATGTCTTGAAGCACTTCCATGTATAAGACTCCCAAAATGGTGGCGGGAAAACCTGGTTGAAAAGTGGATGAGGATCCCAAGATGTGAACTTTGATATGCTCACCAACTAGTGAGGATGCTTTACTTTAGCTAGCATAACACTTTTTGAACTCCTCCTTGTACATTAATGTATTTGATATAATCCTACCTACTTTCCTAGAACTTTGTTCGCTTGTTCACCCATTTTGTGGATCTAATAAGGGAGCCAACTCACCATTTTTTTTTACGAGAGGATGCGTTACATCACCCTCACCTTGAATAAGAGTTGTTACATGCTCAAATTCTAATAAGAGTTTTCTTATGTCTTATTCATCATCAATGGATCCAATGAGCTCCTCCTACTGATTGGGATTCATCTTGCATTGGGGTTAGGATTGAGCTCCATCTCCTTCGATTTGTAATATCTTTAAGTTTACAAAATTCCTACTAAGCCATAAATCCTCATTCAAGCCCTTCCCCGTTCTCTCTCAAATATATATTAAAAAATGGGTTATTAATAAGATTACCCTATTGGCTAATCTCACAAACATCATAGTAATTATTAACAAGGAATTGAATGGGTATATTAATCATGGGTAGGTTTTTTTTCCAGAAAAAAGCTGTACTTTATTTACGTATAAGTAAGATAATCTAAAATTACAAAGTTTGGTCGATAGATGGACCTGAAAAGTCACTAAAAATAGACACCAAAACTTAGAACTGAGAGCCAAAAAAGAGCCCAAAGAAGGGGCAATGGCAATGATAGACCGAGAAAACAGTAAGCGAAGTGCCAAGGACCAGAGCAACAAAAAGCCCAATAAACTGTAGACAAAGAAAGAGATCCAAGACACCACGATCAGAAAATGGTCTGGACATGGCCTTCCGAAGAGAGAGAACCATATCACTAGAATTTAAGAATTCAAAGAAGAACGATCCCAGATCAACAAAAAAAAAACCTTATTTAACAAAGAGTCAACAAAGGCATTCTATTCCAATACTTCGAGGGGTTATACATGCTATTTACACTATAAGATATAATAATTGGTCCCTCGAAGTACTAAACCTTGGAGTTTCTACCAAATAGATCATAAAAATTTGACTTCCTTGAGATATAAAATGGACTTGTAAAGAGGGAAACACGGATTCAATAAAATGTATTTAAAATATATTAAACCCCCAAAGTTTAATCCAAGTAGACAATGAAAAGTTGACTTCTTTCTGGTTCATCGTGCTTAGTTCCATTCAATCGAAAAGGAGCCTATTTAGTTCTTAATTTAAAGATACTTCATTGAAATTGAATTTTTAAATTTTAAATTATCTCCACTCCACACTCTTAATTTAAAAGCACTTCATTGAAATTGAATTTTTAAATTTTAAATAATCTCCACTCCACATTGAATTTTAAAATTTTAAATAATGTCCACTCCACACCCTTAATTTAAAGGTACTTCGTTGAAATTGAATTTTTAAATTTTAAATAATCTCCACTCCACACTCTTAATTTAAGGAGATTTTATCGAACTCGAATTTATAACTTTATAATTATCTCTACTTTAAAATCCATGTTACAAACAAAGGTTCATGACCTTAAAAATTAAGGTCAAATTGCAAACTTTTAAAACGTATTCACACATGGCATAATGAATAGGTTGAGCTTCATATAATTTTGTGTGCTTCAGAACACATTATTTCCTTGGCTTCACTATTGTGGAAAAGGAATGCATGCTTATAATTATTTTTATTATTTATATACTTTGCAACCACTTCTATCCATTTTTTAATAATGTTGTATCTTCAATAATGATGGCAAGGGGTGGTTAAAAGTCTATTTATTTTATGACTACACCTTGCAAATATTGTGATGCACTTACTTTGCAATATGTTGGAAAGGGAAAAGTGTGATCTCATATCTTCATTTGAATCCACAATCACACTTTTTTCAAAAGCATGTGTACTTTTAATTTCAACTACGGCCAAATGCACCAATCTCTATGTTTCTTTCCCTAAGATGAATAAAGTTGATGATATGAAAAATAATTATATATAATTGAACAATCTCAATCAAAGATATCAAAAGTTTAATATGATAACTTTTACTATGAATATAGGTTAGAAGTTTTTCCTCTTTCACACTTATAAATTCATAATTTTCTTCTTAAACAATGCCCTTTCCTTTCTGATTTCAAGGATTTTTTATAAGGGTTACTTTCCAACTATACATTACTAGGTCCATACCTTTGGCAATATAATATAACTAGATCTCATCTCATTTTTTATAATTCGACCAATGGTATTTTATTTCCTTGTCGTGGTTGCTTCTCTATGTGCAAAATATATATAGCTTTAGACCTTTCGATTTTTTTTATTTTAGCAACTCACATTCATGGAATCAACGGACGAAGAAGCTTGTGAACATATTTAGGAATCTCAAGAGAAAAAGTTTTTCTCTGATTTTAATAGAAAGTCAAATCATCGAGTTGCTGTTGGAAATTTTGAATGGTAGTTTCTCAAATGATGGAAAAATAAAATTGTTGAAGTTTGAGAGAAAAAAATGATGACATTTTTTTTTAGAGGAAAAAATACCAGTCTTTGTTATTCAAAGGAATCAAAAGACATCATTTACATACCATCTTTTATGACTAGTAGGATATATATCAAACCATAACATCACATAAACAAATAATGAAACCATACTGACTACTGCCATCCAGAGGAAAAAGTCTGATCATAGCAGACTTTTCTCATCATCCCTGGTAAATCAGGTCAGGATATGCTGAGAAAGATCGAAGATGATCGTCAAACAGACATTCCTGAGCAAGACAAGCTGGCTGAAGGTCTCATAGATAACAGACAGAGATGATCAATCATATGCTGTAAATCAAAAGATGAAAAACATGAGACTCAACAACACTAAAAAAGAACATATTGGCCATGATTTATGACCATTCCATCCAGAAATTCAGAGCAAGTTCCATATCCCATATCCAATTTCAGGGCCTGTTTAAAAAGAGGAAGAATCAATGCGACCTAAAAGTCGGGTTGAGCTATATGGATTGAGGTTGGAGATAACAATACAAAATTTTTCCATAGAGATATGCTTTTTATCGAAGAAACCAAAACATTATTTGGGATATAAAAAATGCTGAAGGGATCAAAGTTTCCTTACAGTACAATATCAAAAAAGCTGTAGAAGATCATTTTAAACATCTTTTCAAAGATCAAGGAAGGGCCCAAATTGGTAACCAAATGAAAGTTTTAAAGCATAATCCTACTTTATTTTCTAGAGAAGAGGGGCTTCAAATAGGGAATCATATTTCTTTGGATGAGTTAAAGCATGTTCTTTCTAGCTTTGCGAGAGATAAAAGCCTCAAATGGTTGGACTGCAGAACTTTTCATCATTGTTTTTTCACATCATGGGCAAGAATTGTTGGAGGTTGTTGAATTGCCAAGAAGAGATGGATTCATGTTAGAGTCCTTGAATTCTACATTCATTGCACTCATTCTGAAAAAGGATAACCCTAAACTTTTTCAAATTTTAGACAAGTTGTGTTATGCAATATGATTTATAAAATGGTGACTAAGGTGATTACAAAAAGGATAAAGCCAAAACTATCTGAGGTAATTTCCAAAGACCAATTTGGTTTCCTTACAAACAAACAGATTCTGGATGCTATTTTGTTACTCATGAATGCCTACATACTGCCAAGATTACAAATATCAACTCTCTTGTGATGAAATTAGACCTTGCTAAAGCTTATGATAAGGTAAATTGGGATTTTCTAAGACTTGTGATGCTTCAGATTGGTTTACCTATTGAAGTGACAAATTGGATAATGGATTGTGTATCCTCTGCAAGTTTTGATGTGTTGGTAAATGGGTCTCCCATAGTTTTTTTTTCTTCAGAAGTTCCATAGGTCTAAGACATGGATGCCCCTTGTCATCTTTACTCTTTCTATTGGTGATTGAAGGACTCAACATATTGACTACTAAAGCTTTGCCAGGATGGGCATTTTTCAAGTATCAAATTTTCTTCAATTGTTAAAATCACTCATTTGCTTTTTGTAGATGATGTGATTATTTTTTGTCTTGCAAACATAAGAAAATGGAAGTTTCCACATGATATTTTGTCTATTTTCTGCAATGCTACGAGAATGGATATTAGTGTTAAAAAACCCTGCATTTATTTTAACAATGTACATGAGGAGGTTTTATCAGAGTTCAAGTCTTTTTTTTTCAATATAAGTTTGCAAAATATGAACATGGTTTTAGATACCTAGGGTTTGTATTGAAACCAAACATTGTGGACTAGATGTGGTTAGCGAAAAAGATTGAGAGAAGAATAACCAACTGGACTTTCAGGTTTCTTTCTTTGGGATAAAGACTTGCTTTAATTAAGGTTGTTTTATTAAGTATCCTTGTCTTTTGGTGCTCCCCTATTTTATTGCTAAAATCAATCATTAATATTATAAGAGCAAAAAGTTTTCATTTCTTATGGGCAGGGTTAGGAAACGGAAACAAGTTCCATTTAGTCTCTTGGGAACAACTTGCCTTGCCAAAATCCAGGGGTGGATGGGGAATTAAAAACTTGATTGGTTTTAATACATCTTTATGTTTGAAGAGTTTATGGAGACGCCTTTTTCAAAAAGGTCTATGGAGTTCAGTTATTAAGACAAAGTATTTGAAGGAACTTTCAGTTATCAACTGGTTCGGGATTTCGGAATTCGATTCCTTTTGTGCTTCAATTATTTGGAGAAGTTTTATCAAGGTTTTTCATTGGATAAAGAAGGGGATTTCTTGAGATATAGTAAATGGTAAAAATGTTTTCATTGGGATAGATCCTTACATTGGTGATAATGGTCACTTTGAACCACTTTAGGAAATCTTAGAACATCTGTATGTGACCAGTTTAAAGACTCTAGATCAGATTAAAAGACCGGACTAGGCCATATTAAAAGGTGGTTCCTGGTTCAATTCTATATATGTGGGTCTTACAGGAAGATGGGATTCTTTATGGGATAAGTATATAAGTTCTTTAAACATCCCAGGGATTAGATTGAGGGACGTGGATGAAAAATTGGATTGGCTATGGAATAAAAAGTATGGTAACATTACAACCAAGGTGGCATATGAGAAAATAATAAACACTTGTTCTCATGATGAAAGCAAATGGTGGACTGGAAAGCTTTGGAAATGGTGTGTTCCAGAAAAGTTAAAATGTTTTTGGTGGTTGTTAATGAAAGATAAACTCCTAACATGGAAAAATATGATGAAGAGAGGATGTCAATGTCCCTATTTTTCTATCATGTGCAATAAAGGTTCCGATTATGTTATGCACACTTTTATCCATTGCTCCTTCAACAAAAGTGTATGGAGAATTGTCAAGGAAGATTTAAAAATTAACATTGTTTGGGGGAGTGTTGACATTGATGAAACTTTTAGACTCTGGTTTCAAGAAGCATGTTTATTCAAATGACTTCCTATCTTTATCTCATGGGATATCTTGAATATGATAAATAAGGTTATTTTTGAAAAAATTGCTCCAAATGTCTTTCTTTGTGGTATCAAAGGTATAAGTATTTTTAAATATTTCCTGGGAATGGAGAAGCCAAATATAATAAAGGTTTTTTATGTTCCGGTTTAAAAATCCTTATCAGCTATTGGTTATTTTGATGGAGCTTCCTCAAATGATTAATGTGGTTGTGGTGTGGTTCTTATTATAAACACAGATAATCTTTTTAATTTACGGATTGGGGGTGGGATTGGAAGCAACACAAAGGAAGAAATTTTGGGCCTATGGGGGATAATGCATTTTGCTTCCATTCTTGGAATTCTGATATAAATATATATGGTGATTCCAAGGTGATCATTGAGTGGACCAAAGGAAATCTCAATTTATAGGTTATGCAGCTTAAGCACTGGTGCTTGAGGGTAATGTCTATATTAAGTTCCTTCAGACATATATTGTTTTGGCATGTTTATAGAATTTTCAATTTGAATGCGGATCTCCTTTCAAAAAAGGCTATTAGAATTAATGAAGGTCACGTGCTATACCAAGAAATTATGGATGGACTCCACAATGAAGGATTGGTAGATTTTTGTTGATTTTGTCTAAATATTGATTGGTTGTTTTAGTGATTTTTGTTTGTTGATCCCTTTCATTATGGAAAAGAAGTTTTATGTATGGTTGAAATGCATTCTTTTAAGGATTGGATGTTAGAAGAGACATTTTGTTAGCTGTCATGGTTAGGGAACTCATGATGTAAATTGTATGTAACACTTTTCCTTTTATTGAATGTGAATAGAAAGAGAAAGACTTTTTTTTTTTTGAAAAAAGTGTCTGAACATATTTCAATTATAGTTATTGTAATAGTAAAATTTGTAAGTATTATATGCATTATAAAGATACTAAGAAAAACATATAATAAATAAAAAAATACAATGAAATGAAATCAACCAAAATATATGTGAGAAAAAACTAAATTATGAAAGATGTAATTGTAATGCTAAGATTAGGAATGGTTATGGAATTCAAAATCAAATTAGGAAATATGTCATTGTAATAATAAGATTTAGAATAATTATGGGCTTCATATATATGCCAACCATAAGTTAAATGGAACTTATAATACAACAAATTAAAACAATTGACTATTTTAATATCAAAGTGAGGGATGTTAGCATGTTGACACAAGTATTTGTGTTCAAAAATTGGATTTCAAAATGGACAAAACTTTTGATAAGTAATACCTTATAAATTAGCATTGTCTCACAATTATTATCAAATGGAATACAGAGGCTTCTCCTTGGTAGCAATTAGACACAAGGGATACGAGGCCACATAATTCACCCGTGGTGGGGTAGTGTCTACTGAAACATTGAGAATTAACAAAGGATAGACTTGGTCTACAATTGGGTAAGGAGTGGGATCAACGAATGCCAGCTGATCAACACTGGTAATGCTTTCATTGTGAGGAAAGTACATCACACAAAAGAGTGTAGTCACCACAACTTTCATAGCATATACATAATCACGCCCGAGGAGCATATTGAAGTCCATGGGGACCTCTATAACCATAAAATCAACTTAGATGGTCTTCCCACCCAAAGTAACAGGTGTTTGACTAAGAAATCCCAGAGTTTGACTAGGTCTTCTATAACAGGCCAACGAATGATTAATAGTTGACATGGGGCTAGGAGATCCCATACCTCTCTAAGAACGCGCATATAAAATACTAACAGAGGTTCCTTCGTCTACAATACAACGAGCAATCGTGTAGTGTTCAACTTGGACCTTTATTTGAAAAGGTGCATACGAAGGAAGGGGTGGCTTAGCTAGTCTATCCCAATCAAAGGAAGCAATCCAAGAACTTGGTGGGGGTTCATTCGAAACAAATTAAGTGCCCCTTGTCTAGAAAGTTCTGAACTGGAAGTGAAGAAAATATGACTAATAGAAAACTCACTCTCCAAAGGAAGAGTGGGACTAATCAAAGAATGCATCGATTCAACCACTTGATGAAGGTCATTCTTCGAAGGAAGAGTGGTATTGACCAAAGATTGCATTGGTTCAACCGCTTGATGAAGGTCACTCTATGAAGGAAGAGTGGGATTGACCAAAGATTGCATTGGTTTGACCACTTGGTTAAGGACACTCTACGGAGGAAGAGTGGGATTGACCAAATATTGCATTGGTTCAACTGCTTGATCATTTGAAGTTTGAAAAGGTTGTTGGGAAACTACAGGTTGTTCAGGAGTAGGATATCCTTGAGACTCATACCACACTCTTTGTACCTCCGCAATAGTAGGGCACTGATGAGTAAGGTGATCTCCCTCAAAAAGCTTACAAGTGAACTTAGGTTTGTGTCTTAAATGACAGGTTTTCTCAATGGTGTCAACATGACTTGCATTGGTTGATAGTTTTCCCCTAGCATGACCTCCAGAGGCTGGGTGGTTGGGTCCAACACGACTTGTAGAGACTGTTTGTTTTCCCCTAGCATGACCTGCAAAGGTTGGGTGGTTAGGTCCAACATGACTTGCAGAGGTTGAATGAGTTCCCCCGGCATGACCTATAGAGGTTGGGTGGTTAAAATCAACATGAATTATAGAGGTTGAGTGTATGCCCCCATATTGACCTACATAGGTTGGGTGGATAGGTCTAGCATGACTTGCATAGGTTGGATAGGTGCCCTCAACATTACCTCCATAGGCTAGGTGATTTCCCCCTTGTTTTTGTGTGTTCTTCCTATTCTTCCTCCTTTTATTCCTTTTAGATTGTAGGTTACTAGTATCAGAACTTTCACCGCATGAGGTAGAAGGAGGAAGAGATGATACTACCGGTGAAGGGGAGACATTGATTTGATGCCACTGATATAAGGTGCTTACTTAAGAAGCATCAGAATCATTCATAATAGTCATAGTGGAAAACAACCAAACTAGTATCCCAAGGGTGAATTAAGGTAGATTCAAAGTGGCCATCAAAGGAACACCAACATTCCCAGTAAAAGGAAAAGCACAAGAAGCTCCTTGCATGGGTGTCTCTTGGTTGGTGTCTATAGGGGTACTAGCCATAGGTTTTTACTCAACAAGAAATAAAATTCTGAGGTTGAATGACAACCAACAACACAGAGAGCACACCACTAAAAGAAAATGCTAAGCATACAGAACAAGCACACATGGATACCTTCCAAAAGAGAGTTTGAGATGACGAGGACCCAGAATTAACCAGTGAAGGGAGAATGATAGTTACTCAAGGTCCCGATACAATTTCTCTAGGGCAAGCATTTGAATCACCAAGCGCTTTTCCAGATAGTTGCACTGGGTTTCCTCCCACATCTTCCTTAGGTACAGTGGAAATAGCCTTCCACCGTCACCCATGTACAGTCCTAGAGGTCAAGATGCTAAGGCTACCAAAATCACAAAGAAGGTTCGACATAACAGTCACCAGTCTAGCTTATGTGCATGGGAAGGGTAGCTAATCCTGGAAATCAAATAGTATTAGGCACCACACAAGGCTGGGAAGAGTTGTTGAGTAAATCCCCAGACGCATAGTAGCTCTGGTGTATGCTCGGCTGAGTATTAGAGGGGTATCTTTGCAACTCAATCTCTCACGACCTCGTGCTTGAATCATGTGTGAGAGGACATTTTCTGTCACATACCCCAATTTTGTAAAATTATGTAAATTGTTTTATTATATTTCTGAGACATTATGTTAAAATTAATCCTAAGTAGGGATTGATGACTCAGCAGAGTCAACAATAATGAAGTGTAATTCAGAATATTTTATTATTTAATAAATAAATTATGGAGACAACAGCATGTGAGAGCTGTTAAAAAGAGGTTACTGGTCAAACTGGTGGATGGAACTAGGTGGCAGGCAAAAGTCAAGTGGCAGCATCCTCAAACACTTCCTAAGTTGCAGGTGGCAACTTCCCTATATTTGGGGTCATGATTCCCCAAGAAAGTGGAATGTGAGCAGGTGGCTCATTAAATGACAGTTAACCCAACTAAGACCTAGGCAATCTTTAAAAAGTACTCAATGAAGAGAGCTCAGGCGGCTCAGTTATTTTCCAGAGAGAATGCATTCAGGTGAATGTTATTCAGGAAATTCATTGAGGAAGAGGGAAAAATAGTAAGAAAGTTGTTTGAGAGGAATGCTGCAGTAACTTGGTTATTTTACAGCTTTCTAGCTGGGAGAACTTACTGATAAGTTCTGAGTTAATACTGAGTTGAGACTGGTATCTGACTTTGCTGCACCTAGTTCCAGCCAGGGAGACCAGAGCAAGCTCGGGGGTCCTGACAAGTCGCTGTCTGAGCGCTCTCCAGGAGTTGGTAGGGAGGAACGGCCTCCCATTGCTATTGTTGTCCATAGCTTAAACAGGTTCTGCCATTCATTTCTTTATGTTTTCTGAGTATGAATAGATGAATGTTATGTGTATTTATATGTCTGAGTAAGTAGTTAGTTTCAGTAAAGTTAGTATTTCCGATTACCATTAACAAAACCTGTTAGTATTCACTGTGTTTTTCCACATCTGGTATCACCAGATCGTACTCTAGCACAGCATCTCAGTGTTGAGAAGTAGTATACTTCTGAACTGAGTTTCCTATTTTACTTGCATTTACTACAAGTGTTTTATAAATTCATGAGTTATCTTTCTACAGTTTTAAAAACTATTCTAGTACTGTATTTTTGTTTTCTGTAAGTACTAACTGTAAAGATGAAAAGATAGACTAAGTATTTTTTCAGTGTAAGTTATATTTGTTTTCCTTTTATTTTTTTATATATAAATACATTACAGAAAGAAG